>MQTX01000086.1:1794904-1843377 GCA_009735665.1 Angiostrongylus cantonensis | reverse complement strand
ACAGACAGTGCTGCAAGCCCGTCAAGTAATGTCAGCCGCTACCAGTTTAAGTATGCACTTACGATTGGATTGTGTACAGCTTTGTATCTTCTTTCGATGCTGCCTCACTTAACCTCGTGCCTAGCGGAAGAAAGACTTTTGTTAATCTTTAAAATAAAAGCCATCATGTCTGAGGCCAACGATTGTCGTTTAATGGAAGACATATTTCACTTATTGTCAACCATCTGGACATACTTAGAGCTGAATATTTTTCAAATTCCTTAAGTCTTAATGGAGAATTTTTTTTCTTGTCGGCAACCGTTAAGGACTATAACGGTGTTTCAGAAGCGACCCGACAAACGGGCGACTTTGGCCGAAATCTATACGTTCCTCCAGGAGCACTTCGACTTTTTTCGTGGCGAATATGTGGGATGGCGGAACTCAATTCGTCACAACCTCTCACTTAACGACTGCTTTGTGAAATTGCCGAAAGAAGCTGGAGAACGGTAATCAGAAACATTTTGAGAAGAGCATTATATTTCTATATGCTTTTCTAGATACCTCAGCTAAAGATATGGCCTGTTCTTACCTTATCAATCAGTTCGTCCGTGAATGAAATATAAAGCCAGCATTGTTAAAACCTTTTGTGATTCACAAACGGCGACAAAATGACCGGTATCTGGGCCAACTATCAGGAAAATGAACAAATTGCTGAAATAATAATGAATAACAACTTTTGCACCCCTGGGTACCATGAAGTCGATTTTAGGCATTTCGAAAAACACTCAATTGGAAGCAGGCCAGCTTTATTTGCGCACCCGGCGACATTTTGCTTTCGAAAAATTCCCTGACTCACTTTTTCTATGCTTTCTAAAACTTTCGTAGGAGGGTGTGAGAGACGAAGAAAGAGGAAACTCTCCCTTCCAAATGCAAGTAAAACTTTAAGGTTTCGAAATATTTTTCCATAACCTTATCGATTCGAACGTACTTTCTAATTCGACGTTGGAAAGAAGAGGATCATAATGTTTTGTAAAATCCTACAAGGAAAACCTCAGTGTTATATGTATTCTTGCCACTCTATTACGTTCCTATTGAAAGTGTTCCACTAGCAAAACAGAAGATTTTCCAATTAAAACAAATAGTACGCAAAAATCGTCAAAATACGTTTCATCATTAAATCTCTCGTCGGCTGGCTACTGATAAATTCCAAGCTCTGTAGATGATGGGTTATTATAACTGTGCGAACGGTTTGTTATCAAGAAGGAAGCTTCTACTGTTTCCCACATTTCAATAACAACAGCTGTTCATTTGAGAAGTGAGTTAGCAGAAACTAATTCCAGAGGTCGCAAAGGTCACAAGTGGACGATCTCGGATAACTGTGAGTTTCTGCTAGAGGAAGGTGCGTTTCGACGCCGACCACGCGGATACAAAGCTAGGAAGCGTCCAATGTACGGACAGTTTGCCCAAGTAAGTATTTTCATCATATGCTACTCGTCAGTATGTGTAACGTGGTTACCCGCTCCCCAGAATCAAGCTACAGTATGACTTCCTGCCTATCAGAGAGCAATGTCTGCTTTCAAAGTGTACGACATTCCTTGTGGTGGCTGTGTGCTTTTAATTGTATCCGATTATTCTACTAATAATAACTCTGGAGCTAAAGAATAACACATGATCGAGATCCGTAGTACAAATGAAATTATTTGAAGGCAAAATTAATAAGCAATCGATAAATTCTAGAAGGTATTGAAAAGTGCCATTTCCATAGTTTCGGCATGCTATGACTTCACAATTGATTATTAATGCTGATTGTCGTAGAAAATCGATATTTAAGATCTCGCTTTATTATTGATTTTACGCATGTAGGCATTTGACAAAATGGATATTTTCCCTCTCTCTGTAGATTATCTATGCAGGTTTCTTTTCTCGTCTTCTTCTGTTTTATGCTCTATTTTTCATTGAGCCGCTTGGCTATAATCCTTTGTGTAGAATTGCAATCTGGAAATTTGGAGCTTTATACCGGAGTATCTGGCAACGTTACTCGGAATCGCATCTCGAACGAAGAGTTACCCACGGTGTAGTGCTGCAAGCTATCCATAGTTATCCCGTCGTCAGAAGCACTATGAAAGCGCATCGTTCCAAGAAACAAAAAGAACTGGTGTTGCTCGCGTCTTTTGTGAAATTTATCTACGCCTGGTTGAGTTAATTGCTTACGGAAGCGTAAGTGGTACAGGTGGAACACGAGATCGAAACATACACGCATTTATGCAAATGATATGTCGAAAAGACTATTACCTAGTCAAGATGTGGGGTGGTGATTCTTCAGAGATAAAGAATAAAAAGGATAAACCTCTCGGCGTTGATCAATCCCTGAGGGATGCGCCATGCATTCGACTTCATAAAGTATTGTTGGAGGTGATTGAATGCATATCTGGCCTTTACAATGATTCGCAGTGGTTTTTCGATGTATCGAGTCAGTGCTGTTATCCTCCCAGACAAGTCTGGTAGCAATTTGCCGACCCCGGAGGGATGGAAAGCTTGGTGGGCCATGGGCGCAGGGATCGATTCCACGTGCGTGTCACAGTGGCGCCTCCAACCACTGCGCCACACGCGCCCACACGACAAAGATAAAGATATTTATTTACTAACATTTATAACAAAACTTCTTTACTGCCTATTTCACGCTGTTGAAGGTTTGAATTGAAGTGATCAGATAGTGTCTGTCATTGTGGTGTGATCACTGCTTCACTAAAGTCTCGACCGGCCACATATGGTCGTGCCTGCCAGACATCACTTAGCGACTCGCTTCCCAACGCTGATGCGCCGGTGCGCTACAACACATGTTGTCGATTTCGGTTCTTTGTGGGGATGTTCTCAATAACTTTAGTGGGTAACCATATCGCACGGCACTCTGCAACCACGATAACATGTGCTATCTCGACATTTCTGTACAACAGCAGTACACTTGCAGCAGTTTTACTGCTTGGTCGATGTTTGTGGTTAAACTTTTTCTCTGAAATAGTTTTCTATAGTTCAGGGACAATATCGGTAAGCGTATACAAGCAAAAAAAATATACCTTACCGGCGAATTGGTCGCAATACCAAATCTTTGGGGCATCAAACTCAGTTTTGCTTGAAAATTCAATGCTAGGCAGACATAAGAGCTGGCCTTGGAGCAAATGTTGACTCCGGGTCATTACTTCTTTTTTTTTTTGAAAACTTGTTACGCAGGGAATTTACGAAATTTTTCTTTCGTCAAAAGCGTTTAAAATAACTCCAGGCCTATAGAGCTAGTAGAATGGAATATAAAATGTTCATCTAAAACGCTAGCGATTGTACCGACGGTCATTTATTGCTTAAGGAATAATGTGTACCGTACCAAGCTATGTGATTTCACTAGATGGTGCGTGTCTACTTAAAAAACTACTAAATTCTATAGCGTTTATTTTTCCACAAATCTCTAATGAGGCGACTTTCCAGTTTCGAAGACACTACTAAATCGACGTCAATGGCACGGAATGGAAAAAGAAAAAAAGTCGACTCTGAAGCATTGTTTGCTTTGCGAGAGATTAGTGGCGCCAATTGGTCGAGCCATTAATCGTTTCCGGATCAACAGTCGCCTAATCGGTTACGGTAGTGCGCGATGGGATTGACAGCCGGCTGTTTTATGACTCGACTCTCAGGCTTTGTTTCCATACGTGTCAACGCAACCGAACCCGCATCGATGTCGTCGGCAGCATTTAGCGCCAGTTCGTCGTATTTCGGTCAAAACTTTGTGAAAAAATGAACGATATGGGCTATATTCATTTGCATCACCCTCAGTGATCATCGCGTAACTTGAGCAAGCACAATAAAGTCCCTGACATTCTATGTAGCGCTTCCGGAGTTACTGACTGTCCTCAACTAGAACACATAAATAAGATGGAATTCATGCTCTCTGTGTGACAAATTCACTTTAACCGATTTCCAAGTCAAGACGGACACAGATAGCTCAGTCAGATGGCATAGGTTTACCTTCATTTGAGATTTATGATAAAAACCATAAGCTCCTTCTCTAGCTTAAGAACTCAGGCTAGGAAAAGTGGCACGAACACCCCGCCAGGGATGGGTTCTTCAATGGATGAGTTGAAGATATTGCGTGTTCCATGTATACAATCGTTGTAGAATCAAATGTGAATTTTTCCAATGACAATGATATGCAATGATTAAGCAGTGAAAAACAAAAGGATATGATCACTAAGAGAGTATCTGTCAAAAAGGTGACAAATTGAAAAATTCACGTGTACTGTTGATACTAACATGAGGCGTGCGTGGCGCAGTGGTTGGAGGTGCCCTGCAACACATACGCGGAATCGATCCCCGCGTTCACGGCCCATCAAGCCTTTCATCTCTTCTGGGCTGGCATATTGGTACCAGACTTGTCTGGAAGAATAGTAGCACTGACTCGATACATCGGCAGGCCACCGCGAGTCATTGTAAAGGCCAGATATGCATTCAATCACCTCCAAACGATGTTTAATGAAATCGAATGCATGGCGCATCCCTTAAGGACTGATCAACGCCGAGAGCTTTATCCTTTTACTGTGGATGAGGAATCAAGCCAGGCTACAGCGTTTACAAACAATGCATCATTGCACTACACTAGCACAAATATGAAACCCTTCTTCAGTTCACCAACAACGTGCCCTGTATTTTCAATATTTGGATGTAAGATTTTGAACAGTTCAAGACAAGTTATGAAATTCTAGCCATAACTGAATAGTTGTAAAAAAAAACTCACAACCAACGTTATGGACGAAATGGAAACTAGGATTAAGAAAGAAAATCAATACTTTGGAATGGCTAAAAAATTGTTTAAAATCACTCAGAATTCATCGATATTGTACACAAATCGTCGGTACGGAACCTGAATCTATTCCTGATTCATTTTTCTTTGTAAATCAGCTTTCCAAGTGGTTTCAGTTTCCAGTTCATTTTCACATCGATCGAGAAATGTTAGCCTAGGCGTTCCAAAAAAAAAAAATCTAGGCTAGTTTGATATTGTAACTTTATAGTTCGAATATCCTCCACCAATGCCAGAATACACGATGGACAAAGCGGTGATGGATCCAATGAGTGCCGCAACAGCAAATGGTTGGTTACTAACTTTATTTGTCAACATTTGTATTGGCGCAAATCTGTAAGTACATCTTGCTATTTCATTCATAATGCATGCGGTAGAGTGCGTGTAGGACAGTGGGTACAGGTGCTTGCAGTACATACTTGTGTCGTCGGCTCGAGTGTGAGCCTTGGGCTAACTCCATTAGGCCTTCTTTCGTGGAAGCTCGAATCTTTCCGTCAAAAATCCTTCATGGCTTTCATTATTTAATCCTTCACATAATTTTTCATACATGTGTGTCCAGAAAAACTGTATGAGTAGAGTTTTCCGGGGGAAATTATGCCGCAGTGGTCGGAGGCGCCCTGCAACACACACGTGGAACTGGTCTGTGTGCCCACGATCCACCAAGCCTTCTATCTCTCTGAAATCGGCAAATATGTACCAAATTTGCTTGGGAGGATAGCAGCACTGGCTCGATGGATCGGTAGGCCACCGCGAGTCATTGTAAAGGTCAGATATGCATTCAGTCACCTCCAACGATACTTAATGAAATCGAACGCCTGGCGCATCCCTCAGGGATTGATCAACGACGAAGCTTTATCTTTTTTGTTCTCCTTACTAGAATTTTTCAGCATTAAAAATGTTTTTTATTTTAAATAGTTACCTTTAGAATAAGGCATTTTCTTACACGACACCATTTTTGAACATATGAAAACTTTGCTTTTTTATTTACTGCCTACTTTTTTTAACAGCAGAGTGTGTTGCGAACTATAACTTCTATGGTGCCGAGGTATTTGCAAAACTCCGGACTGCAGGTGTCTGCGGAAGGTGGGGGGGGGGAGGAACAAACGCGCTATTACCTTAGCGGCTGAGCGAACTATCTGAAAGAAGAACTACCCGAGAAGCTAGCTGAGAGATAGGCGAAACGAAGAAGCTGCATGGTGTGGTGCTGAACGCATTAGCTCCCGAAAGGGGTAATAGCGCGTTCGTTCCCCACGCAGATACCTGCGGTCCGGAATTTTGCCAATATTTCAGCACCATATAAGCCATATAAAAACTGTTTTGTGTTTTGTTGTTTTTTTAACTATAAGCTTATTGTTGAAAATCTAGTGTAAAAACCTAGAAAGCATTAGACATTGACCAGTACCTTAGCTATGTCCCATTTATTCGACTCTATTCGTAGCATCGTAAAGATAAATTAACACATATGTAACGTATGCAAAGACTTTTGGAAGCCTAGCCGTCTCAAAACTGTGTTTTTTGCCCTCCCAGAAAAGTTTATTGTCAGCCAGAGTTTCCGAGGAGTGAGGTGGACTAGGTTTGCTCAAGGCACAGAATCGAACCGGCGACCAAATGACTATTTCAGGGCACATCGAATTGCTGCGCTATACGTACCCTAAAGATATTTTTTGAAAATTCATTCATTCCTCATAAAAGTTACGAAGAAATGCCAACATCGTTGTTAGGCAGGGAATGACTTCTTTTAAACACCAGTTAAACCAGATTCTGTCTCCATCCTGATAAATTTTCCTGCCATCTGGATATGTTTCTAAATTACTGCGAATTTTATTAAGAATAAAACTCATAGGATGGTATTAAATAGCATTTTAGTACCAACGATGCCAACGCAAGCGTCACCAGTTGTCTATCCAGGATATCTCCCCGGATGTCAACAACTCACGCCATGGTCACAACAATACGACCACGCCTGGTACAGCTACACGCCTCAGGATACGGTACCTTCGAATTATTTCTACCAACCTGAAATGGTGCATTATGAAGAATGGCCACAAATACCGTATCCGACGAATGATATGACATATTTGGCGAACACTAGCTTGCCGGAGGCACAGTAATCCAGACGTGGGATTGATTTTCTGTGGATTTCTATCCAGATGACTCATCTTTCTTCTTGTGTGTGACCATTACTTTAGTGCTCGTATCTTCACCTTTTTCGCATGTAAATCACACTTAGTTATGATGTATAGATGTGATTGAGCCTTTTTAATGCCGCTGATCGTGATATCGTGTTATTTTCAGTCAGTTTGTGTCGTTTTTGAAAGACAGGATACATACTATATTAGTTATTTTACATTCGTAAAGTGATAAATACTGCGTCGGAGTTTTTCCTTTGCATTCTACGGCATTATCAAAGCCTTTAACATTCTGAGTCAGTAATTCTCCATCCAAGGGCGTGTGTGGCGCAGTGGTTGGAGGCGCCACTGTGACACGCACGTGGAATCGATTCCTGCGCCCATGACCCACCAAGCCTGCCTTCCCACCGAGGTCGGCAAATTGGTACCAGACTTGTCTGGGAGGATAGCAGCACTGGCTCGATTCATCGGCAGGCCACCGCGAGTCATTGTAAAAAGGCCAGATATGCATCCAATCACTTCCAACGATATTTAATGAAGTCGAATGCATGGCGCATCCCTCAGGTATTGATCAACGCCGAGAGCTTTATCCTTTATGGGTCAAATGGGTCCACTAAAGGCACAAGCAGCGTCCGCTCATCTTTCAGACGGTCAAACTAGAATATTCATGTGTCCACCTACAATTTGCTCTAATGTTCTGCTACCGCGCCTATCAATTTGACCACTCTAGGCTCTGAAGAAGCCGAAACGGTGAAAACGTTAGCAGCGGTTGAATAAATCTATCATAAATCTCAAAGGTTGCGTGTGGAGCAGTGGTTGAAGGCGCCACTGCGATACACACGTGGAATCGATCCCCGCGCCCATGGTCCACCAAGCCTTCCATCCCTCCAGGGTCGGCAAATTGGTACCAGACTTGTCTGGGAAGATAACAGCACTGGCTCGATACATCCGTAGTTCACCGCGAATCATTGTAAAAGCCAGATATGCATTCAATCACCTCCAACGATACTTAATGAAGTCGAATGCATGGCTCATTCCTCAGGGGTTGATCAACGCCGAAAGCTTTATCCTTTATCATTTTATCAACAATCTCGTGACTGGTCAGTGAAAAGGCGTTAGTCTTATGGCTGAAGAAGTTAATATAATGTCGGTCTTAGGAAGTAAATGACAATGTTTCAATTCCCAGCTTCGCTGAGAATTGGCACAAATTAATCCTTCCGAGTGTATCCACTGGCGTCTCTGTTCACAGCATTGTTGCCGTTCCACGCCACTCTCCATATGAGCTGTTCGTATTCAAGAATACATCGCTCACGTATTTTAGTAGACTGATTGGATTTGCATAGAAATCAGTGCACAATTTTAATGCATTTGAAATGGGAAATCTCAGCTTAGAATAAACTGTACTAATCGAAACTTGCACTGTTAGAATCTAGAAATTTTTGCTAAAGGGAAACAGGGCGTATGCAGCATAGTTGTGTTTAATCCCGCTTTGCAGGCTCACCAAGCCTCTTATATCTCTAGCTTTGACAAATTGGTAGCAGACTCGTTCGGAAGAATAGCGGTGCTGAACTGGTACACTGGCGAGCTACCGTGAGTCACTGTGTAGGCTAGACAAGCACTTATTCACCCTAGCGTTGCTTGATGAAGTCGAATGCTTCATTCAGCGATTGATCAACGCTGAGAGCTTTATCTTGTGGTTTTAATAACAAGGTACAGGCTTATCTATTGTGACTGCATAAGCCTCTGGGGTTGGAGAGGCAATGAAGTCGTTGAAGGCGGTTTCGGCTTCGTCATGACTTTTGAAGCATTTTTTGGATACGAAGTTGTCAAGGTGCTTGATGAAGTGAAAGTCGATAGGCAAGTGATCTGCTAGTGTGGTGGTTGAGATAGAGCTTCGCAACCCAATTTGTTCAACCTTCCCATCGTCGGTAGTGCCATATGTGGCCTGCTTTATCGTGGAGAAGGGTCAGTCTGTTCGTGCGGCAACCATTTGTCGAACTTCTTCAAGTTTCCTTAATTTTCTTTATATGTTTTGAAACAGTTAAGATGCACACGCCGACTTTTTTCGGCAACTTTTCGAACAGTTTTTCTTGCATTTCTTTCCACCATAGCCTTCGATTCGTCGTTTTCAATAGCGGGTGGATGCCTATGACCTCACCTTTGAAATCCAATTCGCTACAATTAATTTTTCCAATCCACCGCTGCACTGTGCATCGCCTTCTCTTATTTGGCTCCGTAAAGGATAAAGCTCTCGGCATTGATCAATCCCTGAGGGATGCGCCGTGCATTCGACTTTTAAGTATCGTTGGAGGTGACTGAACGCATATCTGGCCTTTAAAATGACTCGCGGTGGTCTACCGATGTATCCAGCCAGTGCTGCTCTATACTCACAGAGAAGTCCGGATGAGCCAGGTCTGCTGATTGCCGACCCCGGAGGGATGGATTGGTGAGCCGTGGGCGCGAGGATCGATTCCACGTGTGTTGCAGGGCGCCTCCGAACACTGCGCCACACGCGCTTTACGCTGATATTTACGGAACAGAATTCGAAGAAAAAACATCTTGCTAAAACGTGTGCAAAGAGAATAAGTTTTGTGAGCCATGGACTAATTTCTGCACAATTCATCCAGAATAAGAATTGTAGTCGTGCAAAGTAGATGTGAAAGGTCATCTTCTAGCTAGAAAATAGAGCTCGAACCATTCTTGATACGAAAGATGGAGAGAATACAATGATCTGTAAGCCCCTCGCTATCGTAAGATTGGGTATTCACGACTGTAGATCCAATCATCTCTCCATGACGCATTTTCATAAACTTCGGCATTACTCCACTTATTCATTTTTATCAGATGCGCGTAGTCAAGTGTTTAGAGAGTCCCGCATTGCACACGTGATTGTTGGTTCAATTCAACGCCCTCGGCTTATCAAGTCCTTTATTTAGCGAGTTCATGAACTTTGTACCAAACTTGCCTGAACCTGTCTGTGTCAAGCGTGTCTGTTTTGCTATTCGCCATGTGCTAGCTAATCAAATACCGACTGCTGCAGGGTGGATTATCAGTTGAAAAACAAATTGTCATCAAATGATAATCATATCAACAACAAAACCCCTCTATAAAAGAGAGTCGTGGGTGTGTTCAGCTCATTTGTGATGCTCAATTGAGAAGGATCCGGTTCGATGCTAGGCGAAGACCCTACATCGAGAAGAGGAACAGCTATGGACCACCGACAAGGATCGTCGGTTGTGATGAAGACGAAGACGTTGAAACGTTATCCGAATACACACATACGAACCTCGTGTGAGCTGAACTGAACATTTAATATAGACAGAACTTGTCTGAGACTGTAGAAGGAGCCTGACTTCATACTGGTAAATCGTAAGCTGTCTTAAGTCTTTATATAGGGCAAACATTTATTCAGTTAGCTTTACGATGTTATGAATGAAGTCGAATGCTCGGCATATCCCTAAGAGGTTGACCAACGCCGAACTCTTCATTTTTATTCGCAGTTCACTCGTTTTTCTCATTTCTTTGAACTCGCTGGTAATGATTTCAGTTTCAATAGTGTGTTTTGAGTGGAGCAGATTCGCTGACAAAACTATGCTTTGATGTGATTTTCCTACTTCTGTGTAATCTTTTCCATCCAGATAACGCCAAATCATTGTTCATTTTGAAATGAAGGAGCACAACTTGAAGTGAAAAGTTATGCACAGAATTTTTAAGCTCATATATTTGTTTACATGATCTTATAAACTGGTCTTTTTTAGCTGATGCGAGGTTGGCATGTCTTCGCTGTCGTTGTAGTTGTTGATGTGGTTGCTGCTGTTTTGTTGGCCGTTGCCTGACGTTTCGGTGATTTCGCCTTCCTCAGAACCATGCTGTTACGAGTGGGCCCCTATATAAAAAGGCATCACTGAATGAGTCTGCCTCATTCGAGGAGATGGACCGCTGAAGGAGACCTGACTCAACACGAAGGCGAAGTCGCCACATCGAGACGAATAACAAGCGTGGACCATCGACTCGGATCATCGGCTCTGATGAAGACGAAAACGTCGAAACGTTAGCCGATAATAAATATTGTTATCAACCTCGTGTAAACTCATCAAAGAAAGAATACATAAAAAAAAATCAGTTTATAAGATCATATAAATAAATATATCAACTATCTATGACGAGTTTTATAGAAATTTGGTCTTTTGAGCTTGCAAGCTCGTCATATCGTCAGCTGAGAGATTTCAAACAAGGAGTGAAACTGATCCATTAGTCCAGAATGCAGGACACGTATTCCTATTGATAAAGTTGGAGAATAATTTCGTGAAGGTGCCGACCCAATGACACAGTATTGAACACTTCTAGAATAATGTTCTTTTATTTACTACCTATTACTACTTTTCACGGCAGAGTATTGTGTGTGATACGGCCATAATGGTGCTGAGATATTTGCAGAACTCCGGACCGCAGGTGTCTGTGGTGGGGAACGAACGCGCTATTAGCTTTTCAAAGGACTAACACGATCACTACCACACCATGCAGGTCCTTCGTTTCGCATGTCTCTCACCTAGTTCTATCGGTATCAACTAGATTAGAGCTGTGAGATTAGAGCTGCCTATATGTATAAAAGGATAAAGGATAAAGCTGTCAGCGTTGATCAATCCCTGAGGGATGGGCCATGCATTCGACTTCATTAAGCATCGTTGGAGGTGACTGAATGCATATCTGGCCTTTACAATGACTCGCGGTGACCTACCGATGTAGCGAGCCAGTGCTGCTATCCTTCCAGATAAGTCCGGTACGAATTTGCCGAGCCCGAAGAAATGGAAGGCTTGATGGGCCATGGGCACGGGATCGATTCCACGTATGTTGCAGTGGCACTCGAACCACTGCGTCTTCATTTGAGAACGCTCCATCCCGGATATCTCAGGACTACAAGGGGAGTTGCTCGACCAGCATTTTGCGACGTTCAACAGGACTTAGTTAAATAAAAACCTCAACAATTGTTATAACCAGTAACCACATTAACTGCTTTTCGCCGACATAATCTGTATAGCCGAAAAGGCCATCGTAATAAAATACTCTGACTCTGAACAGTTTTTGAAAATGAAGACTTTTACTCACTGCCTATTATTTCTTTATAGTAAAATAATATGTGCACTAGGACGATGCAGAGATATTTCCAAAACTTGGACCACAAGCCAGATTGGAACCCTTGATTACAGTTTATGGGACTCATGGGTTATCCAGTGTACTAGTGATGTCCTTGCCATGTCTTCCTCTAGAGTAATTTTTACCCTAACACCCTAACATCATAACGAACCCCGAATCTTGAATCGAATCTGGGCTGGGTTTCGCCTTTTTGAATACTCAGTTCATTAATTTCTTAAGTGATTAAGCTAACACGAGGTTGACAGCACATTTTATTCGGCACAAGTTTCACCGTCTTCGTCTTGTTCAGAGCCGATTGATCCGAGTCGCTTGTCCACCGTCACCCATCTTCGCGCTATGGATCTCTATAGTCGAATTGAGTAGAGCACCGCTCGAATGAACTAGATTTATTCGGCGATGTCTTTTTAAAAAGGATGGTTGCTAACTGAGTGAATGTCCACGACTAACTGAACTTGCGCTACTTTATTCGAGCTGTGCTCCACTGAAGAAAATTCGACCCGATACCACTATGAGGACCAACACCGCAAGGACGAACGAAGGTGAATCGTCGACTCAGATCAATTGGCTCTGGAGAAGATGAAGATGTTAAAATGTTAGCCGAATAAAGAATTCTATCAACTTCCTGTTAGCTTAGTCATTTAAGGTAATATCGACTAGTCATGTCAAAACACCTGACGCAACGCACTCCAGTGCTTCAGAAATGCACGATAAGTGATTACTTACTACGCGGCAGTAGAATTACTTAATTCGTTAGGAACTTCGCCAGCCCAATCTAACAGCACCACAACAGATGCTCATCGCCAACACCTCTGCTACTAACCCATTTATTGACAAAGAATACGGTCATCCTCATGTTGTTCAGTTACGGATACCACACATATCTCGACGATTACTAATTTTCGAATTTTACTATTACGTATCTGACGTCTTAGGATTACTTCCAGATCCCGAAGAAAGTTTTCCTGTAAGTTTCGTTTCGGATATTTCAGTTTTATTTACCTAATTTGGTAAGGTGGTTGCGTTGTAAACACGGTGGCGGTCATAAATTGTACATTGTTTTCTCTGCTGATATACATTTAGGGAATGTTTTTCTACTATTGTAACGAAGGTCCATGCTGTTTCATTGTAGACAAGAATATTACTTGAATCTTCAAAGTAGTTTTAACGGTCTGAAAAATTAGGTGTGCGTCATGTTCCAGAGGAGCGCGCGTAGCGCAGTGGTCGGAGGTGCCGTGCAGTGCACATCGGATCGATTCCCATGCCACAAGCTCACCAACCCCTTAGTCTCTCCGGGGTCGGCAAGTTGGTACCAGGCTTGTCTGGAAGGATAGTAAAACAGACTCGATACATCGGTAAGCCATCACGGCTCATCGTAATGGCTAGCTACGCATTCATTCACCTCCAACGGTGCTTAATGATGTCGAATGAGTGACGCTTTCCTCAGGGATTAATCATCGCCGAGCTTTATCTTCTATTCTTTATTTTGTTTTGTTCAACGTTACAACTACTTCATCATTATTGTTTTGGTTTTTCTCTTCTTACTCCTCATATTTTTCACCCGTAGTAGTTTTTTTTATTTAAATTTAGGTCATCTTCATTGAATGCACGACATCTCTTTCACTGAAGAGGAAGAAGAGTTCCGCTTTCCTTGGGAAGTTCTTTGCGATTTTTATGCAACATTTCGGCCACGAGACTTGAGCAACAGTGCTGTATATAGCTACGATTGCTGCTTGTCGAAGGTTCACTTAAAGTACGAGTTGCTTATGTCTTTTTTAACCAATATTGATTGAGTCATCGAGTTTTAAAGTAGTCCATCCCTCATTAGCTTCTGATTGTTTGTGATGTTACGGTTTCACTTGGAATGAATAGGAGGTTTTAGAATGAAATCGGAAGATTATTGGGCTTGCTTAGTGGATTCAGTGAACTTTTACAACAGAAGGGATTCCTTTTCGTAAGAACGAGTTTGTATAAATTTGTAATTTCAGTGATAAGAAACTAGTGAAACTCAGCGAGCGGAAGCAAATAACCTCATCGAATGCTGAAGATTTTGCTGATTCTATAGAAACGATGAGCATTTCCGAGCAAAATGGTGGCGATTGTATATCAGCCGTTGAAGGTTCCATAGCTGAGGACACCTATCATTTAGATGGAAACGGTATACATACAATATTTTAAAACCGACTTTTAACCGCAGTATGACCAGTCATCATATGTTTAAATTGTTTAGCTTGCACGAGTTTGATAAATAAATGCGTTTTATTCGGCTCTGTTTCGAGATTTTCATCTTCATCAGAACCGATGATCCGAGTCGATGGTCCTCCACAGTTGTTCGTCTTTTCGATGTGGTGTCTTCATCTTCGTACCAAGAAGCATCTTCTTCAGTAGAACGTCCCTCACTGGGTAGGTATGCCACATTCGTGAGAGATGCTCCACTGAGGAATACCCGGCCGGATACGAAGACGGAGACGCCACATCGTGAACACGAACGATTTTGCACCATCGACTGGTATCATCGGTTCTGATGAAGGCGAAGGCGACAAAACTTCGCAAAATGAAACTTACTTATTATCAACCTCTTACAAGCTCAACAATTTAAACACAGTTATACACTCAGTTGCACATAATTTTTGAACCTTCCGTAAAGCCGATTTTAAGGAACTTCTTTCCTTTACTGTTTAATCAGAATGCAGGCGATACTCACTAAGTTAGAGCTTTTCTGACCCATTGTAGGTGAAACCGTTCTTGAGATGACCAGCGATGCATGGTCTAAACTTCCCAAACGTTTTGGTACATACAAGAAGATAGGACATTCAAAATACTACCAGAAACGGAAGCGTTCAGTTGATGACGCCCAGAAATGGCTGCGTAGTACTACATTTGAGGAGTACTGGCAGGTAAGCGACAGGATTCCCTCTAGAATTGCTCAATCTATGAATTGGGGCAACTAATGCTACTTAACAACATGCACTTATTCGGTTTCTGCACTTATTCGTTGTTAGGTTTACGTTTCGTTGTTATTAGGTTGTTATCGATCGAAATCAATTGTATGGGAAAGTTCTTTCCGTTCTCACTTCGCGTGCTCATACGTTGTTTAACAATTTAAGAACAAAGGGGATGAGGAGAAATTGAGGGTTATTTCATTTGTTACGAACTCTACAAGGTTCTTCACCCTTTGTTAAGGAGACTGCATCGTACTTAATTTATCGAACGTGGTATGAAGACTATGGTCATATTATGAACGAAGATGATCGGATTCACTTAGCCAAACAAGTGGATGAGTGCAAGCCTATGGTTTTGATTGATGAGCATACTGAAGAGGTACTTTAGGAACATTCTTTCCGTCCAGTTGGGCATATATTTTCTATACTTCTTTTTCTATACATGTACTTCAAACTGACCACTGGCCCAAAGCCCGAAACTATATAAATTAAAACATTGAAGTTATAAAGTTATAAGTTATCTTAAGCTCAGTTTTTTCCCAATCTGCAGATTTGGAGCCTGTTAATGTAAACTAGTCCTCGTATTAGCTCTAGATCCATGAGTTAGTCTCTGAACCGTTTCGGCCTAGCACCTCTTGGTAGAGTTTATGTTGTCTCTGTTTCTAAGCGGTTTCAGAAGCTATCGAAGTACTATGGCCTCAGCAAGGATCTAAAGTACTCCTCTTACCAGGAATTATTTGCATTGCATTCGGAACTCGTGATGAACATGGCTTTTAAAGATTTCGAGCTTTTCCGTGCTGCATTGACCCGCCATCGTTGTAGGACATTCCTGAAAAAGGTACCACTATTAATTATTGCCTTCGAGTTCCTTTCTTTGAGTCATTTTCTTTCGATAGACATTTTTTGTGTTGATTTCTGTGGAAGTGTTGTTCTCCTGGTTTAGGTAGGGTTAAACTGATGTCAATGAAGATTTTAGGTTGAGAAGATGGGGTTTGTGCCAGGTTACAGTGATGTTGATATGAACACAAATGAAGAAGCATCGGCATCGGAACTTAGAGATTTGAAATCGGGAAGACCAACCCCTTTAAAGAGGAGATTTCCCGCTACCTACGGAAATGATGAGGTTTTGCTCTTCTTCCTATTCGTCGTATCGAGTCTTTCTTACATCATTCTATTTTTTAAGGAATTCAGCGATATAAGTTACGACATTTATGATCCAGGCGCGGCATCGATGTCTGTTATTCTGGACAGGTTGGTTGCCGTGAGTGGTCATCAATTAATTGCTGAGCCAAAAAAAAATTTTTTTTCATAGAGGCGAAAACTTGGCAACGGAGGAGACTGCCGTTGAAAATGAGAAATTAGAGGAACATGGTGCTGTTTTGGGAGGCGTTGATATTGTGAGTGAAAAGAACTACAGCTCAAACTTGGATGTTTCATTCGCATTTGACCCTGTGAAAGAAGCGCACCTGCTTGCTAAAAACGCCTTCGTTGCCTATAGAAATGATAAGGTGGGATTTACTTAAGCATTTTTTTTACACGATATTTCTGCACATGTTTTATTTGTAGTGCTACGTGTAGTACACATATTGTATTAATATATTACTATATCATTTGTAGTGCTCACATGTTTGCAAAATTTGCATTGTTAACCACTCTTTGTCACTAACGGCTACATGATGTTCTGTCCATGTTAGACAGTTGAATTTGCAGGAAATCATCAAGTACTGGTACCAGAGGTACCGCTTGTTTTCAAAACTAGATGAAGGAGTACTAATGGACAGAGGTTGGCTACCGCTGCCTCTTTTCTTATTTTATTGTTTTACTAAGTTTCATCTAGTACATTTTTTTCCAGGATCGACTTTCTATTACCCTCGGCATTGGAACATGAATGCGTTGTTTTCTTGTTCAGCAATCGCGAGGTTGTTGTACAGCATTCATTTTCTTCCATAGAAAAACACACAATACGATACAACAGTAGCTGACGTTTCGGCAGAATCGCCTTCTTCAGAGCCTGGAAGGGTATACTGACATACAATTTATTAAACCAAACGTTTTAATAACACTTATAAAAGAAAAAAATCAACTACTGTTGTATTGTATTGTGTATTTTTCTATGGAAGTAAGTGTATGCTATATAACAACCTCGCGGTTGGTGAGCAAGAAAACGCATACAATTTTTTTTATTTTATATGACTCGTGTTCCCCTCTACAGTGTGGATCCCAGCACTTCTCACATTCGATTCGTATCCTCGCTCTCATTATCCACGAAGGTCTTCCAAGTTTTGCGTGTGGCCTCGGCTGGCTGCTGCTTGAGGATTTTCATTCCATCTTGAATGTCGCAAAATGCTGGTCGAGTCGATTTTCCCTGGGGTCCCGGGTTAGCCGAGCTAGGAAGTTCTCACTTGGATTACAGAGAATGTTTTTTCCCAGACAAATTCGGTACCAATTTCTCGGCTCCGGAGGTATGAAAGGGTTCGTTGGCCTGGAGCGGAATCGAACTAGCTCCATGCTCGTGATGACCGACATCACTACCACTGTGCTGTCGGCCGCCTACCTAATGTTCTCTATGCTTAATACCATATTTGAACTTCAACAAATTTTTGTTTTTAGCTGTGTATAGTTATACTGAAAAGCAATAATTAAGAGGGGTGGTTCTCGGTGACACCCGAACGGATAGCAGAACATATTGCGGATCGAATGGTTCGTCAACCAGGAATTCTGATTGTAGATGCTTTTGCAGGCGTTGGTGGAAACAGTATACAATTAGCCTTGAAAGGAGCAAGAGGTCAGTGTACTACTGGCGTACGAAGTGGGAGAGTGTCGATAGTTTCACCTAGTATTATATTGTTTTCGTTTTAGTTATAGCGATTGACATGGATCCGATCCGGCTGAAGTGCGCTCGTGAAAATGCGAGAGTTCGTGTTTCTTTATTTCGTTAAGTATTTAACTAGGAGAATAGTTTTGTCTGATTTTTCCAACATTGTTTGAAACCCATCATGTGTTCTTTTTGTTTGTTTCTACTTCTTGCTTCTTCTTCTTCTACTTGTTTAAGGTTTACGGTGTCGATGATCGTATTGATTTCATATGCTGCGACTTTTTCCATTTTGCTTCGAAATGGATGAACGATATTGGAAAACCAGTAGAGGTGCTGCTTTCTCAAATTTGTGCATGCATTTTTTTTTTTTGGTTTAAATTGTTTGAAGATGACAGAGTTGCGCGCTAAATTCAGTTTTTATTCTAGGTGGATGCAGTATTCCTCAGTCCTCCGTGGGGTGGCCCAAGTTATTTAAAGTCGACGGTGACTTTTTAATATCTTATTTGTACAAACTAAGACAACTCTATGTATACGCTGATACCATGTGAAATATCTTTCCTATTAGGTATTTGATCTTGACGACCTCAATCCCAATGGTTTTGATACTTTTACGGCGGCAAGGAAATTATCACCGAATATTGCTTACTTCTTACCCAGGAATACTGCGCTGAAGCAGGTTTGTGTCCGTGATTTTTTACCCTTACGTAAATCGGTCGTTTTAGCTCCAACACTTTTTTGCTAGGATTGTCCTTGTTTTTGTTTTTTTACTGTCATCTTGCTTGATGCAACAAAATAGTCGTTGTATCTTACCAAAAAATGACATGTGTGGCGTAGTGGTTAGGGCGGCCCTAAAATACACATGGGATCGATCTCCTCCGCGTCCCAGGTTCACCAAGCCTTCCATCCCACGGGGTCGGCATATTGGTACCAGACTTGTTTGTGAGGGTAGCAGCACTGGATCGAAACATCGATTCGCCACCTTCATTGGAAACGCCAGATATGCATGCAGTTACCTCCAACTATGCTTAATTAGGGTGAATGCATAACGCATTCCGAAGGGATTGATCAACGCCGTGAGCTCTGTTCTCTTTTCTTTTACAAAATGCAACAGTCTTAAGCTTGCCAGCATTTTATTCTTCTTCATTTAAGTTGATATCCCTCAGTGGGCCAGGAGGAAGATGTGAAATTGAACAAAGTTGTTTAAACAAGAAGATCAAGACTCTCACTGCCTATTATGGGAGCCTAGCCGTCCATAGAAGCTGATTAATCGCTTATCAGCCAGTCCTTAGAATTTTGGGCGAATATTTGGCACTTTGCGTTGTCTTAAATTTAGAATTTTCACTGTTTTCTGTTTTTAAAACATTTCATCTGACCTACTTGCCAGTGGTGTTTCGTTCGCTTCTTTCCGCATATTTCTATTGACTTGAATACAAGTGAATTAATCAAAGGCTCTCCCGCTGCGTTTATGGATTCGATAGAAGATTTTTAGGATTGAAAAACATTGTTGATTGTTGAACCATTTTTTGTTCTTTATTGTTTCTCTGGTTCTTATTTTTCACTTGGCACACATTTTGATTTCTTGATGTTCTCATATTTAGCTTACCGTTAGTTTCTTCTAGTGATAGGCTTTTATCATGGAGCAAGTGTACATATAAAAATTGTTGAAGTTTTTAATAACAGGTTTTTAAAATTGTCTGGATTAGAGCATCCTTCCAGAGTTGGCAGTTTGCTAGACTGGTAGACTTGTTTACGAGGACAGAATGCCTGATATGGTACATAGTCGCCCCATTTAGTTCATTTCATAGACTAAGTGTACATTCAACAACATCTACGATGCGGAATTTATTTATACGAGTGGGAGGAATTCATGGTTCATCCATCACGAATTTCTCGAGTTTACTTTTCATCGTCCATGTATTCGTTTATTATTTCGTTTTAGATGCAGATAACCAACAAACGTATGGTGAAGTACTTAAAGAGGGCCTGTTGGTTCACCTAACTTTTGTTTTCTGTATAGTAAAGTACTCCATATTATTGTCATCTCGGTGCAGAGATACACCGCTTGGAGGACCTATTGTGGCTTCAAAATCTCAAGTCATTTAATTTAAAATTGTGCGTTGAAAACTGTACAGTTTTGAGTATGTGGAGATTAACACAAAGAGTATAAGCGAGGTTCAGTGGTCCTACGGCTTAAGAGGACGCCCAGTTCAGCGTTTAAGGTCTTTCTGGTTTCTTTAAGTATAAACTGTCATTTTTTCGATAACTAAAGGTCTTAAAGGGTTGTGAGCATAACAGGATTGTAGAAGAGACTTCCTTCCACTGTTCTATATGGTTATGAATGGCATGTATGCTGATACAAGTTACTGTATGCTGCAAAAGATTCATCATACAAACATTGTTGTCAAGATTTGGATGTGTTTCGGAACTTATCCTGGGTATATTTCGATACTTTTTATACTTATATAGTCCATACATTACTCATGATTCACCAAAACGATTAAAAATAGTATAAAATAGTAATAGTGTAGAAAAATAGAAGTAGCTCGGGATTGGTGTAAAGGAGACCGAAAGCCCCTAACGGTAACTTTAGCGGCACTAAGGTACCGTTTATTCTGCCCTTCATTTCAAATTAAGTAAGTGAAGTAATTGCAGCTATAAAACGCCGCATGAGAAGGACCGGTTTAGAGTTTCGCATAAAGGAACACCTAGTCGCTAAACTTAAACGAAATACTCCACTAGGCACGCACAGGACGCAGAGACAATGAAGAAGATTTTGAAGTAGAGGTTACGATGCTTGCACAGGAATCAAAAAGACAGGTGCGCAAAACTCTCGAGGCATTCTGGATTAATTCCGAGAATCAGGAAATGAACCGCGGGAAGTAATGCCTTATAATAACATGTGATATCGGACAATATATAAGCCTGTTATTCTGATGGGATGGGCACATTACTACACGTGAACTCGGTGCGGTTGGTCTCCACGTGACATTCAGTGGAAGACTTATAGAAGACAGTGATTAAGCAAAGAAGCTACTCTATGTTCAATGAGATTGGAATCTTGGCTTAGCATTTTCTCCGTTTGCTTATGGTGTTTGGCCGGATAGATTGCTGTCAACTTGATCTTTCCAGGCTTTGAGGAAGTCGAAATCCGCCGAAACGTCAGCTTGTGCGTAAATAAAGAAATAAAGTAACACCTCGTGTTTGCTAAGAAGAGAATTATTTAATCATGTCAAGCTTGATATAGAGTCGGTCGTAGAGAGAGCAAGAAAATTACCAGCTACTTCTAGATAGGCGCATTGTGTGACCCTTACTTCACTTGCACTACATTTCTTGGACTCGTTAGACCACTCGAAAGTCGTATCTACGTCCCTTGAGGAATCCTAATCGTAAGAAACAAGCTTCGCTTGTATTCGGATGAGTCATTACTGTTTGTGATTAAGAAGGCGCTAACATGACTGTGGCAATATGGCGGGGATTCAAGCAAGATTTGCATCGAAGATGTCAGTGAGGTGAGGAGCTCAAGTATCCTCAAGCCAAAAAAATGGAAGAAGTGCTGAACATTGCACGTTATAACAATTGGCCATGGTCTTAAAATACGCTGGAATCCCGTCAGCTTTGGCGAAATCAAACAGATTCCTGTTTCTCCGCGTAAAATCTGGTAACCTGATATCGTACTATTCAACAAGTAGGCTGCTTCTTATACTTAGCCCACTACTCCTCCCAATGAAATACAGCTCTTTTCTGAGCACATTTATACATCTGATTCTAATTTGAAGATCTGAAAGATTCCAAGCGCTCTCGATCGTCAGTTTCCTGCTCGAAAAGTTTAATTCAGAGTTTGGTAGCACTAACTGTGGAAACTTTGTTTTTTCTCTTTGTTTTGAAGCACTAACTTTCTGCCTCATTCGTCAGCACTGATAATGCTCTACTTTTGAGACAACTCATAATTTCATAAGAAAAAAAATCTTTTCCTTAGTGCTAATGGTTACTTAGAGGTGCCATTGATGTGAAATACGCAACACGTCAGCACTCGGAAAGGGTAATAGCGGGTTCGAATCTGCTCTGTGCCTCAAGTTTTGACGATGTCTCTGCATCATAGTGATTGTATTTCACATCAAACTGAGTTGTGAAAAAAGTATAGGCAATGAATGAAATGTGAAGAATTGTGCTCAACACTCGGAAGGGGTGATAGCGCGTTCGTTCCTCACCGAAGACACTTACGGTCCGGAGTTTTGCAAATATCGCAACTAGCTTGGTAGCTCTATCGATCGTCATCATTGGTTATGCGCAGCTTTTGAGACAACACATGATTTCATGGGAAAATTGGATGTCCTTTCTTTAGTGCTGATGGTAACTATGAGGTGTCATTCATGTGCAACGTGGTGATAAACCATCTTGGTGATTTGCTCTGCCGGCCATTTAGAAAAGCTCATCCATCATTGATGACCCGATTTGAACACGATCGATTACAATCGATCAGAATCGATAGATTTATTTCAGATGTGGAGTTCTTCCCATTGACGAACAGGTGTGTGCATTGGTGTTCATATCTTGGACAGTGAGCTCATTCTTTCAATCCACAGTTATGAAAATAACTAGGCAGAATTTAAATACATGAATATACAGCTCGGAGTTGTAGAATAATAAACAGAAATGATACTGTTCTCCTTTTCAGCTTAGAAAACCTTCAAGACAAAAGTTGTGCGCGCGTGTGGTGCAGTCGTTGGAGGCGCCACTGCGACACTACGACACACACGTGGAATCGATCCTCGCGCCCATGGCTCACCAATCCATCCCTCCGGGGTCGGCAATCAGCAGTCCTGGTTCATCCGGACTTCTCTGTGAGTATAGAGCAGCACTGGCTCGATACATCGGTAGACCACTGCGAGTCATTGTAAAGGCCAGATACGCACTCAGTCACCTCCAACGATGCTTAATGAAGTCGAATGCATGGCGCCTCCTTCAGGGATTGATCAACGCCGAGAGCTTTATCCTTTTAATACCAAAGCTATGCCGCTAACTACTGAGAGTTATGAAACGAGCAGTTTTGGATATTAAAATAGCACAAACCAATAAAATCGAAAATTTCCAATGGTGCATTTATGTGCCATATTGGCGGTCCGGTGTCGGTAACTATTCTACAGTAAGCCAGTAGTGATCGACCTTTAACGGGTCACGTCTTTGCATGATTGAAATTTTGGTTTAGCATTTTCTCTGTTTGGTTATGGAGGTGTTTGGCCATGTAGATTGCAGTCAACGTGACCTTTCCAGGCTCTGAAGAAGGCGAAATCCGC
This sequence comes from Angiostrongylus cantonensis, assembly GCA_009735665.1. Taxonomy (NCBI): domain Eukaryota; kingdom Metazoa; phylum Nematoda; class Chromadorea; order Rhabditida; family Metastrongylidae; genus Angiostrongylus; species Angiostrongylus cantonensis. Next base: position 1,820,227 of record MQTX01000086.1, on the reverse strand, counting down.
CGAAACGTCAGCTTGTACGTAAATAAAGAAATAAAATAACACCTCGTGTTTGCTGAACAGAAGTAAAAAGAAATGATACTGTTCTCCTTTTCAGCTTAGAAAACCTTCAAGACAAAAGTTGTGCGCGCGTGTGGTGCAGTCGTTGGAGGCGCCACTGCGACACTACGACACACACGTGGAATCGATCCTCGCGCCCATGGCTCACCAATCCATCCCTCCGGGGTCGGCAATCAGCAGTCCTGGTTCATCCGGACTTCTCTGTGAGTATAGAGCAGCACTGGCTCGATACATCGGTAGACCACTGCGAGTCATTGTAAAGGCCAGATACGCACTCAGTCACCTCCAACGATGCTTAATGAAGTCGAATGCATGGCGCCTCCTTCAGGGATTGATCAACGCCGAGAGCTTTATCCTTTTAATACCAAAGCTATGCCGCTAACTACTGAGAGTTATGAAACGAGCAGTTTTGGATATTAAAATAGCACAAACCAATAAAATCGAAAATTTCCAATGGTGCATTTATGTGCCATATTGGCGGTCCGGTGTCGGTAACTATTCTACAGTAAGCCAGTAGTGATCGACCTTTAACGGGTGTCTTTTTTACGGGAGGTGAGGATACTCAAGTAAAGTTTTTTCATTGATCGTTCATGCTAGCGGACTTTAAATGTTGATGACATGAATTGTTATAAAAATTACTCATTCATAATCGTCTCTATTACATTTCGGTAGCGCAAACATAGCCAAGCGGCTTTTGAACTGATGTAACTTATCCTTCCAAAACGCCTACGGCAGTTTAACACTTATAAAAGGTGGAATTCTAACACAGCGAGAATGAGATTAAGGTAGGTAAGGTTCGAGCAGACTGAGTGGGTGGATTTATCCGAGTATGCGTCGTCCTCCATTTGGATGTGATGGATATGCCAGTGTCGTAGGTGAACAAGAGGAGTCGGATTCAGTTTCAAGTCACCATATGGCAAGTAGTTGGCAAATATTCCGCATAAAACCACAACGTTGCTGAGATATTTGCAAAACTCTAGACCGCAGGTGTCAATGGTGGGTAACGAACGCGCTATTGTCCTTTCCGGGGAGTAACGCGTTCACCACCTTTTATCCTTTATCCTCCCTTTATCCTTTTAATACCAAAGCTATGCCGCTAACTACTGAGAGTTATGAAACGAACAGTTTTGGATATTAAAATAGCACAAACCAATAAAATCGAAAAATTCCAATGGTGCATTTATGTGCCATATTGGCGGTCCGGTGTCGGTAACTATTCTACAGTAAGCCAGTAGTGATCGACCTTTAACGGGTGTCTTTTTTACGGGAGGTGAGGATACTCAAGTAAAGTTTTTTCATTGATCGTTCATGCTAGCGGACTTTAAATGTTGATGACATGAATTGTTATAAAAATTACTCATTCATAATCGTCTCTATTACATTTCGGTAGCGCAAACATAGCCAAGCGGCTTTTGAACTGATGTAACTTATCCTTCCAAAACGCCTACGGCAGTTTAACACTTATAAAAGGTGGAATTCTAACACAGCGAGAATGAGATTAAGGTAGGTAAGGTTCGAGCAGACTGAGTGGGTGGATTTATCCGAGTATGCGTCGTCCTCCATTTGGATGTGATGGATATGCCAGTGTCGTAGGTGAACAAGAGGAGTCGGATTCAGTTTCAAGTCACCATATGGCAAGTAGTTGGCAAATATTCCGCATAAAACCACAACGTTGCTGAGATATTTGCAAAACTCTAGACCGCAGGTGTCAATGGTGGGTAACGAACGCGCTATTGTCCTTTCCGGGGAGTAACGCGTTCACCACCACACCATGCGGGTCTTTCGTTTTGCCTGTCTCTCAGCTATTTCTATCTCGGAAATAAAAGATAAAACATTCCGCATAAAATTTACGACTTCTTGAAAGTCATGAACAAGAAATTTCATTGTTTTCCTAGATATGCTCAGACTACCTTTGACTTTAAGACAACCGGCCGCTTACATGATTAAAACTAGCTTGTACGACTTCTCGCTGTTTTGTTTCTTTCGAAAGCTCTTATCAGAAAAAGGATCTTTGGATATCTGTTTTCTACTCAACAGAATTCTACTGAATATTTTGACAGTCATTTGCTGCGTTTTTTATAAAAGACAAAGTGGAACCGAACAAGGTAGAGGCCGTTCCGAGAATGATAAGAAGTCAGCAACACTGTGAGAAACACCACGTTGATTACAGTTCATCCACAATTTCCTGTTCAATGTAGGAAAAGCCGTAAGCTGTTACCAAAAACATCAGTAGGTCACTTTCTTTGCAATGTATCGTATATTTCAATATTTACACACTTCTCCTTCACTTACTAGGTCGCAATGGACCAGATGTAGAATCGCCTAGAGCTTAAGTGGAAGATGGTGTGTAGGTGGTTAGAAGCCAGTTAATCTACATGATTGTTCCTTGGACCTCTCACGGAGCTCCCTTGGACCTGTAACAAAAACTGCGCTCACATCAACGAGGTTATGAATTCAGACTGGGTTCAGCTGAAACTCGGACCTATGAAAGGTTTCTGCGTGGGATTCTGATGTGAATGCTACTACTCAAAAGAACAATTTACTATTCCCTTGGTGAGCAAACACGAGGCTGTTATTACAGCATTTGTCCATTCATGATACCTGACGTTTGACCGGTTTCGCCTTCCTAAAAGCCTGGAAAGTCAAATTGACCAACAATCTGCTTAGTCGAGTACTTTCATGTGATAAAACTTAATACATAGTTTTACTTTACAAAATAGTCATTGGGCGCGTGTGACACAGTAGTCGGAGGGGCCCTGCAATAAACAGCATCGATCACCACGCCTATGGCCAACCAAGCCTTCCATCCTTCTAGGGTCGGCAAATTTGTACCAGACTCGTCTGAGATAGCAACACTGGCTCGATACATCGGCCGGTCACCGCGAGTCATTGTAAAGGTCAGATATGCATTCAATCACCTCCAACGATACTTAATGAAGTCGAATGCATGGCGCATCTCTCAGGGATTGATCAACGCCGAGAGCTTTTAGAGCTTTATCACCTACAATGGTCGGTGTGGACGCTTCTTGGACGGTCGATTCTTATTAAAATAGACATGTTTTTAAACACTTACCATTTTATGCGTTTTAATCCTTACAGTAGTTGATGGAGAGCAGTCACACAGAGTAATACATGGACAAGGTATGTACCTGGGTCTGGCCCTAGAATCAACCCGAGGTACGCCCCGAGGTCACGTGTGATAACAAGACACTCGTACTTGCGATTGCTTTTTGGGCTTTTGAAATAAATCCAGAACACATCAAGAACACTCTACTCTGATACTTTGAATTTCTATGCCAGGACGGTAACGTTTACTTCACAACATTCTTCGCGACGTTTCTGTGTCCTAGGCGCGCTCCGTGGAGTATTTTGTCTAACTTTATGCCTACCGTTTAAGTTTTCTCTTATACGAGCGAATATTGGTCCACGCATGTCGCCAATGTAATCCACCCCGCACTCTTTGCAGTGGATCAGATAAACCGTTCCAGAACTCGTGCAATCTCCCTCTGCAGTGTTAGAGTATATTATGTGATTTTACGTTCTGCACTGACGGTCATGCTCGCGGTTTCGAATTAGCTGGCACCTGAAAGTGTCTGCTGATATTTCAATCATTGCTGCCAATTCCTCTAACCTGGCCTGTTTCAGGAAACCTTTTGTAGCTTTAATTACTTCTTTGGATGTAAACAGTAGGATGATGTTATCCCTAAAATTGCAGTTTAGGGATGTGGTTTTTCCTCTACACTCTATTCCCGGAGCCGCCATATCGTATCCATTTGAAGCGGCTATTTGCCTGACGGATTTTAGGTGTTCTTCCCTCTGCTCTCTTTCTGTGCATTTAGTGGTAGCTGTTCGGAACATTTTTCTCACAAGCGCCCTTTTTGTGTGGGAGTGATGGGGAGAGAGATAGTGAGTTAGCATGCGTTTATTTCTTAGCATTCGGAAGCACTTGGTGATTTAAGCGTTTTCGGGTAGGTTAATTGGATCGCTCAGAAATGCAAGCCAGTTTTCTTTCTGTTTATAGCGAGCAAATTTGTCGATATTCTCTTGTGTGAAGCAGATGACAGGTGGTTCGAGCCTAGACATGAAGGCTTCGGCTAGGATTGTTGACAGTGGCTGTCTCCAAACGTTTTATTTGTGCCTGATATTCTCTGGATTATTTGAAGGTTAAGCAGTTTGAGCACTCTTTTAAGACGGCCATGAACTGCTGAATCGAGGAGTCATGTATATTCATTGCTCTTTCGTATTTCATGAGGAGTTCGTTTGCAAAAAGGGCGGTGACGTCGAAGGACTCTATCATGTGAGCGGTGTTAGGAACAAGGTGCAGACAATCGGCGAACAGTTCGGTATTCGTGGAATGTGTTTCAGCAACTCCATGAATGTTAGATTTACAAACAAAGGTGTTCTATTCATGCATCCGTCTACAAAGTTGATGATAGATTTAGCCCTAAATGTTGACTGGTCGTTGGACAATGGATCATCAGTGAATACTAACTTGTTAGCTTTGCTGAATAAGTATTGTAGAGAGCATGCTGGTAATTCAAATTTAAGCTGCGAAATAACTGATGGGCTTAAACTTGCCGAGTTTGCCAATTTGACCCATTCGTTGTGCGCCGATCTTAAGCGTGGATTATTGGGAACTTGTAAGGAACTTTGTTATATGCATGGTCTTTTTTTAAACATGTTGTACTCAGTGTTACCATTGTCGATGGATGTGCCCTTTAGGGTGGATCTGAATATCCTACAACTAGATGAACTGATATCTCCACCATGCATTACAGAGAAGTTTAGCTTATACGGAGGTTATGTATTGCAGTGAAGTTTCACCGAAACCCCTACGTTCTACAGTTGTAACGGAAATCAGAAACGATTCCTCAGTGTTCTATTCGCTGTCAGAAGAGGGAATTGGTACCAGCAACTCCATCGACTCCATCGACTCCATCGACTGCATCACTGATCATCTAGAAGAAGAACAAGAACAAAAAGTGGTGAGAAGGAAGTGACGTTGTCATTTTAAAGGATTTCTTCTTTTTTCGATGGACTTCGTCATAAGCCTCTGTCATTTAAAAAAGCTGTGGAAAATTCGTGATCGCCGTAATGAAAGCCAAATGGCTGGTTTGTTACGATTTCTGCAATGTGCCATAACTTGTATGGAATAATTACATTGAAACAAAAGGAAATGAATGATTGGAGTTTTCGCAATAACTCTGCCATAGTAGCTGATAAGACAGAATGAAGCCAAGAAGTTCTGCGCCATATTTAGGCGCTGCTTAGCTCAACTGACATGACTGAAAGAATAGCGAGTCGTGAAAGAAGGACACTAGAACGTTAACCGTGAGTAGAAGTTAGTGGGGTTAACTGCAGCCCTTGAGAACGAATTTCTCCAATGAAACGTTGGTGCTAATGGTCGACGCTATTTTTTCGGTGCAAAATTGACATGTCTTCTACTTTTTTCATTTTACCGTCAGTTTGTTGTCCATGAAATGACAACTGACTTTAAGAATTTTATTGCTCGTGGAAGGGGAGCGTGTGGCGCAGTGGTTGGAGGCGCCACCGAGGCGCCCACGTGAAATGCGCCAATGACTCACCAAGCCCTCCATCCCTCCGTGGTCGGCAAATTAGTACCAGACTTGTCTGGGAGGATAGCAGCACTGGCTCGATACATCGGCCGGCCACCGCGAGTCATTCATTGTAAAGGCCAGATATGCATTCAATCACCGACGATACGTAATGAAGTCGAATGTATGGCGCATCCCTCAGGGATTGATCAACGCCGAGAGCTTTGTCCTTTATTTTATCCTTTATTGTTCGTGGAATTAAAAACAAAAAGATTAAGAGGTGTTATTCGCGCGATATCGTGCTCTGAAATGAAGAAGACTTTCTCCAACTTTGATGGATTCATACGAAAATGAATCGTTTCAATAAGAATCATGAGAATCATGAGAATTTCAAAACTATCGATCGATCACTTCTGTACGTCTTCATCGGTGTCACGTGTGGCATACTCTTTGGTGCACCGCAAGTGTTCTATGGTAAGCTCAGCAGCGCTATTCATCCTGGCCAAATCCGAATACATAAGCCATGGTGAAAACATAAGCCATGTATATGTAAGTCTATGGTAGTAGACCTAAATGGAGTTTGGGTTTAATGCGCTGTGATCGTGATTTCACCTTAACCCGTTGTTGAAGAACAAACAAGGCTCATGCACCATTCCTTGCTTTGTGTTGTTGAGAGCGAAAATCTGGCTACATCCAGCTATGTTTTGGTGTAAAGCAATTTCGATGTTAGACATGGGATTAACATAAACATCACTTTTCAGCGGCATATGACGGCGCACAATTTTTCGGAACTCTTGGTGCATAACGGGCGTGTAGCGCAATGGTCGGACGCGCCCTGCAACACACGTGCGGAATCAATCTTCGCGCCCATTGCCCACCAAGCTTTTCATCTCTCCGGAGTCGGCAAATTGGTACCAGACTTATCTGGGAGGATAACAACACTGACTCGATACATCGGTAGGCCACCGTGAGTCATTATAAAGACCAGATATGCATTCAATCATCTCCAACGATACATTATGAAGTCGAATGCATTGCGCATCCCTCAGGGATTGATCAACGCTGACAGCTTTATCCTTTACCGTTTTTTTATCCTGGTGCATATTGAATTAAATGTGTGTCGCCTGAAAGGCTTCCTCAATGAGGAATCATTTTGCTATCCTCATCAGAGCAAATCTTTGTGGTGCAATAGAACTCAGATACTTATTGGAGATCCGAAAAATTCTTCTGTCCTTGCTCTTGAAAAGAAAAAAAAAGCTGCTTTCTTTATGCTGTAATGCTTTGAAAATCACCACTCTCACACATACTGGTTACACCACCTTGGCTACTTAGGCTACTATTTCATTATAGTGGGCTTCACAGAAAAAGAGCGTTCTGCAAGCGAAGCAATATAGTGAGTGCCTTGAAGGTAGTGAACTCGTCCAGAACTCCACCTCACACTTGCATTGATATCAATACGTACGGCCGCGAATGTATTAAATAGCGATTTGTTTTTTAAGTAAATGGTTTCCTTTGAAGGATTAGAGGCCAATACTTGCACCTTATGATTGCTGCTATCATTGTAGGTGTGAATCAACGGAAAGTACTCGATCGGCCTACCAATCTATACAAGACCAGTGGCTGTCGTGACCATCTCTGATGCAGGTATTCATTGAATGCGTTCGATATGAATATATTTCTTTGTTAAAATAAATGTTGTACTTTTTAACGCTATATTCCTTTACCTAGGATTTTAGTGAATTAGCAGTTAGCAGTGGATACCAGCTTTTTTTGGGATTCCAAGCGAGTGTTGCGATTGACAGCTTGCTCATTTTACACTGATTCCGCAATAATGTCGATAATCTTTGACGCCCATCAGACTTCTCTGATTGGAAGTGCTAAGAGCCACGGTTGCCGAGCGCTCGAGGCTGGTTGCTGTTAACAATACTGATCAACTCTCTATGATCAATTGTCTTCCCGTTTTCTTGTACAAATATTTCTTGTCGATTTCGTCTCCTTGCTTTTATTTATCCACGATAAGGTCTCATAAATAGGGAAGAACGACGCTCGTATTGCCCATAGTATTCGTAAACTAGGAGCTCTCTCAATTGTTCATTCAAGCTATTACATTCATTTAAATGGAAATTGTTTGATCAGTTCAAACGAAAAGTCGTCTGGGATTATCCGCTCATTCGGTGTGCTGTTGGTGTCGTCCTTGTCTGAGGTCCTCAGAAACCCGCACCATCACGTTCCAGTGTCGTCATCGAGGCGGTAGTCGTTCTGAATTGATCAAATGTTCACCTTTACGAGAGTTTTGAAACTACACAACTTTTTTTTGTGATGATGTTTACTCCTAACACTTTTTCTCTTCAATTGAACTCCTATAGAAATCTTTCGATTATCGCCTCTGCTCGATCAGCCTGTACGGAATGAGCCCCTCTTTCTCCATGCAAATATTGTGATTTTATATCAATTTGCCACAATAGGGAAAGCAGGAAATTATTAAAAAGGTAATAATAATAATAATAACATTAATGATACCAGCAGTAATAATATTTGTTACATTTATGTTACGATTCCGAGGATGCCGTAGAAGCGCAACCGACGGCTCCTAGATTGGTGGCGCTCGCCCATTGTTGGTGATGGTGCACTTCAGTGACTACGAACATTGTTCATATTGGAAGCGGAAAACTTTTACTGATCATCGAAACATTAATTTGTGCTACAACACATGATGTTCCTGCGATAAACGTCTCAACTGTCGGATATTGATAGAATAAAAGGATAAAGGATAAAGCTCTCGGCGTTGATCAATCCCTGAGGATAATATATAATAATACTAATTCTAAGAATTATTTACTGCTGATGGCAGAGATCGATAGAACTAGCTGAGAGGAAGGCGAAACGAAGAACTCGCATGGTGTGATGGTGAACGTGTTACTCCTCGAAGAGGACAATAACGCGTTCGTTCCCCACTGCAGACGCCTGCGCTCCGGAGTTTTGCAAATATCTCAGCACGATTGAAATTCATAGAATACATTCCATTCGTTCTCAGTTAGTGACTAAAATTTTTAGCATGTATTTAAATTGTTGAGTAGAAGTATTAAAGTAGGTATAGTAGGTTTCGAAGTATTAAATTGTTGAGTTTACATGAGGTGGCGAAGATGTTCATTCGGCTGTTTCGACGTTTTCGTCTTGATCACAGCCGATGATCCGTGTCGTTGGTCCACACTTCTCCGTCTTCTCGATGTGGCGTCTTCGTCGCCATACCAAGACGGATCTTCTTCAGTGGAACACCGCACTAATGAGGCGTTCTCATCCGACGCTGCTCTTCTCTACAGGGCATGGTTGCCGTTGATACCACTATCCACAGATAACAATTTGCTTTTCAACGAATTATCTAGCTTGCAAAAAACGGTTCTCCAACTGACCGTTACTTAGCCTCAGTTGTAAAATAATCAACATATGCTTGAACTGCCAAGCGTACACAAGATTGACAAAGATGTCTATTTCGCTAATGTTAAGTTTCTTAGAATCTTTAACATTTTTTTAACGCTTTAACCTCTTCCCTCAAATGCTTAGCGACGATCAGAGCGTTATCGTCCATAGCAGTGTCACTGTTCTCCTAAGACTTACTTGATACTTGATACCTGAACGGCCTGTGCTCACTGGTTGTGAGGGCTCTATCATAATCTCCATTTTTCAGAGACTTGCTGGCCAAGCCATTATGGTTCCTTGGAGTTCCGAGGTCAGTCTGGCCAAAGTCTGCTTCAGGTCTTCATCCAGTCGTAGCCTTCGTGGGTCAGAGGAAGATTTGCCACCATGCGACTTTGATGCCAGGACGGTGGTGGATTCTGGTATTGGTTTACTTTTAGCTGGGCTTCCTGATAGAAACGCCGGACTACTTCTATGTTTGGAAGACCCTGCTGGAGGAATGAATCCCACCGCTGTACATCGCATTCCGACACCTAGGAACACCTTCCAGCCACGATGAGACGGTAAACATTTGGGAGTGTTTTTCTTAGAAGCATGTTTTAATTTTATTTTCCTTTATTTTACATCAGTCTACATGACAGGTTCTGCGAATTATAAAAGTTTTTTCGTTTCGCCTATTTCTTCACAACCACCATCGAAGAAGATCGTAGGATTTCCGCTTGTGTTCGCTTGCTGCGTCTTAGGATTTTTGGTCTTTTTTCACAAAAATATGAAAAGTTTGTTGTAGTAGTTATTGTCCTTTCCACTTTCCGTTGACGTTTGAATCTTCTAACGGAGCTTCCTCGATCATGTTAAACTTCACTGTGCGACTTTTTACTAAGAAATATATATATATATATATATATATATATGCCTCTATACTATAAGATCAAGTGCTACGAGTTTACCCGAATCGTTCATTAGAGCTTTTTTGGATGAGCAACGTCGTACACTGAAAACACGCTTGATGAACTTTGTAGAAAGCCCACGATTTCTTTTTCTTTACCATTTTATGAATGAGGCATATGAACGATTCGGGCAAACTCGAAAACAATTTAACGAACTAACGTCCGAACATGCGAAACAATGCAGACAGGTGATGAAAGAAGATCTTAAAGAGAGAAGAACAGCAGTAATGGTCGAGGCTGCAGGGGCTGGAAAAAGCATTCGCAAAGCCCGCCGAAGCTTCGCCAATTACAAGACCAAGATGATTGCACTCCGACGCCCAGACGGAAAAGTTACAGCGCCCAGAAAGGCAATGGAGAAAATCATCTACGAATGCTACTTAGATCTCTTCGATAACCACGTCCACCTCCCGTCTTATGAAATAAAAGAGGTTGGATATGTTGTTCCACCGGTTCTCCCTTCCGAAATCCGACATGCCATTTCATCGATGAAAAATCGAACAGCACCAGGTCCGGAGAGGATGAGATCAGAACGTCTGAAGAACCTTCCGCCAGTCCTCGTAAACACACTGGCTCGGCTCTTTACACGTTAGCTGTCTGAATGCAAGGTCTCTACTCAATGGAAGACCGTGTTGTTGTTCAAGAAGGGCAACCTACACGATATAGGCAACTATCGCCCAATGTGCTTCTTGTCCGTCGTCTGCAAACTTTTCATTCGTCTCACGCTAAACAAGATTGACAGAAAACTGAACGAAGGACAACCATCTGAGCAAGCAAGGTTTCGAAAAGATTTTATACAATGAACCACATCCACACCATAACAAGGCTCACTGAAGTATCACGAGGCAGAAGACTGCTCTGTCTCACTTTCATCGACTTACAGAAGGCCTTTGATTCAGTTAAGATAGAAGCGGTCATGGAAGCACTTGGTAATCAAGGAATCTGTACTCAATACGTGGTAAGAAATAAGAATAAGAAAACGGGAACGGCGAGACCGTTCCCGTTTCTTATTTCTTTTTCCTAATCCAAAATTTCCGATCCTGTATTCGCTCTCGTTGGCCTTTCCTGTTCTGGCGTTGAATTCTCCGACAACAAATCTATGATATACTTTATCCTTACGGATGACTTTCTCCAACTGATAATAGAACGCATTTAATCCGTACTGATCAGCTGTAAGGTATACTGAAGCTGGCCTGTTGCTGGTCGTGCAACTTGGTCCTCCCTGGAGTTCTGATTTAATCTCGCAAAGGCATATCCAGATCTTCACCACGATGTGTTTAAGATTGAGGTGTGTTTTCGGTGACGAATCCTTCGATCGGTCTTCCTACTAGCTGATTCGGAGAGATGTTGGAACTCAAACTTGGGCAATTAGACCTTTTTTACTATTTTTTCTCATTACTTCGTTCAAATAAAACTTGAACTTGAAGTCGCGGAAATGTCTTGTTTACAATTGACAGGAGGTTCGTTTGCTGTTGATACCGTAATCTGTTGAGTTCGAAAGCTTTGTGGCGGGTATGAGAGTTTTAAAGGAGATGAAAAGGTTCGATGATAACCGGGTACCATTCAACTGACGACGTTAGTTGGGGTAGATCCAAAAAGAACTACTATGAAGTTTATGACAGGGCGAGCCGGCGCTTAAAATTTTATTTACTGCCTGTTATTATTTTTCAGACATGGGAGAAAGGCCATCTGCTCATTTACTTTTATTTTTGATATGCGAGCTTTGCAGAAAAGAAAAGTGCTGGGCTCCAAAAAATTGGAGTTTTATATGGGTAAGCCAAAGATCATGCATGTTTTTGCTGCATATTTTAATGAGCTATATTTCAATTTATAGGGTTTAATTTGGCCTGAAATGTGTTGAAAAAAGACCATTATTTTTGCACCATTTGAGTGGATATCGATTCACTTCGAGATCTAAGCACTTATGGAATCGAATTCATGCGCATCCACAGGAAACTGATCAAGTCGAACTCCTTATCTCTATCTCTTCTTGGCAAAATTTTGATGTTTAATGAGGATTGAATACTCTGTGGCAAACGATGACGCTTTAGTCAGTGGTTTGACAAAGTTGAGGCATTGAACAGCCCACGAAAAGAAAATTACCAAAACCATAATGAAATCCCTTAAGTGAATTCAAAGTGGAGTCCAAAAGATTGGTAATGATCACTCGAGTCTTAGACACCAACGTCACACCAAGCACCACGCGAACATCTCTGTAAACGTAGAAAAAACGGGACGGACGGAAATCCACCTCGCTGAACATTAGCTGACTAAAGTCTCTGGCTAATCGATTACTGCTCTTGTCAGCCAAATGGTTTATATTTTAATGTTTTCATAAAAGTTAATACTTACTTTAACTTATTATTTACTGTGTGCACTTTTTTTAACGGCAGGGTGTATTGCGAAATATAACTTCATTGGTGCTGAGATATTTGCAAAACTCCGGGCCACAGGTGTCTGCAGTGGGGAACGAACGCGCTATTGTTCTTTCCGGGGAGTAATGCGTTCACCACCACACCATGCGGGTCCTTCGTTTGGCCTGTCTCACAGCTAGTTCTATCGATCTTTTGCCGTCAGCATTCAGTCGTCAGCGGGATTGATCTGGGGAGCCCAAATCGGCAATGAACCCAGTTAAGCTGAGGCTGCAGTTGTGGTCACAATTTTAACTTATTGTTTACTGCCTATTCTTTTTTTTCTTTTTTTTCCTTTTTTTTTAATGGCAGGGTATACTGTAAAATGCAACTTCAATGGTGCTGAGAAGTTCGCCAAACACCGGACCTCAATTTTTTTTACCTTGTCATAGTACAGCTTGTTGTGGCCTTTGATTTTCTTCTACATCTCCCTTCTAGATTTTGAGTTTGTAACATTTTCTAAAATTCTACTTTTTCATGTCTTCATCGATGTTCCCTTAACTCAGGAATTCCTGAGTTTAAAGGTGAGTCAGCTTAGTGCTCAGAGCTTTCACTGCTCTACTACGAGGTTGGATCACAATTTTAACTTATTGTTTACTGCCTATTCTTTTTTTTTCTTTTTTTTCCTTTCTTTTTTTAATGGCAGGGTATACTGTAAAATGCAACTTCAATGGTGCTGAGCAGTTTGCCAAACACCGGACCTCAATTTTTTTTACCTTGTCATAGTACAGCTTGTTGTGGCCTTTGATTTTCTTCTACATCTCCCTTCTAGATTTTGAGTTTGTAACATTTTCTAAAATTCTACTTTTTCATGTCTTCATCGATGTTCCCTTAACTCAGGAATTCCTGAGTTTAAAGGTGAGTCAGCTTAGTGCTCAGAGCTTTCACTGCTCTACTACGAGGTTGGGCCATGAGTCAATCTAACGGTTTCCTAAAGCTTTTCAAAGTTTTCTTCGCAATCTTCTCATTCTTTCTACTTTCAAGTTGTTTTTGTAGTAAATTTTATACCCGAAGATATCTAGGCCAATTAGAAAGAGGTCAGTAGTAAAACTTATTTGCTTCTTTTTCTGTAGCTTCTGTGAAATGTCGCATGCGTCAGTGAGTTGTCATTCAATTCCACCATCTCAAAAACTTTATAATAAAGAAAGGAAGAATGCAACAAAAAATGTTATCGATTACTTTCTGTAAAAATCAAAGCCAACAGTTGTTACTTAATTTAATCCTAGGTGGAACTACACGCCAATGTGGTTTTTTGGAACACCTTGACAGGTGTGTGATGATCATCAGGTCTAGGGAAATCTGGTTCTTCCATCAGAGCTTATCAAATTATTAGTTCTTATGAAATTTAATCTTTATGATATAACTGCAAGGATTAATTTTGAGTTTTCCGTTTCATTCCATAGTAGCCACTACGTCTTAGCTCTATTAATGGATTAACTGATATCCTTTGTGATAGCCAGAAATTATGTACTCCAAATTCAAATGCCTAACAATTTACTTAAAGCTGTGTGTGGCGCCGCGGTCGGCGGCGCCACACGACACACACGTGAGATCGACCGCCCGCGCTCGTGATTCACCAAGCCTTCCATCCCTCCGGGTTCGGCAAATTGGTACCAGACTTGTCTGGGAGGATAGCAGCACTGGCTCTATACATCGGTAGGCCACTCTGCCAGTCATTGTAAAGGCCAAAGTATGCATTCAATCACCAACGGTACTTAATGAAGTCGAATGCATAGCGCATCCCTCTGGGATTGATCAACGCCGAGAGTTTTATCCTTTATCCTTTTAACATTTTTTCTAGTATTATTCTAATATGTCCAACATTTTCTTCTTAAGGTGATATATCATGCTGATTACTTAATTTTAGTAATAAGCAAAAAAGCCGAAATGCAAAAAGTCAATTTCCATTTGAGTCGTATATTCTCAATTTGCCGCAGCAGCCATTACAGACGTCAAGATAGTTTAGTAAACATTCTGTTTAGTAAGTTCTTCTTACTCTCAACTTTCAAGCTCTTTGTAAAATAAAGAACTCCTTACGCGACAGTAAATCTTCACCATTTCTTTTCGTCCTGATCAAAAGCAGTGTAATCACTTTTATTAATGTTGTCTTTTATTAGAATATAACGAAGGCATGGATGATTAGTAGTCAGAGAGAGTGATGCGACCAAAACCGCTGTGCATTAGAGCCTTATCGATCGCCTTTATGGTAAGAGTCGGTAAGAAAAACGTTTTCTACTGTAAACGCCTTATTAAAAACTACCCTTTATATTCAAGAGTTAAGCTACAACACGCTACCACAAATCGTGCGGAACATAACACGCGTTTTCTTTTAGTGGCATTTTATTTCTTAAGGAAAGACGTTTTTGGTAAATTCCTGAGAAGTACGTGTGAGGGCGTAATCAGGTCTCTCCTAGAGGGCCCACGTCATCAACAATCTACAGTCGGAGGGCGTTTTTGTCATAGTACTTAAGTTTTCCCACAGTAGCTGCAACAGCTTTCACTATATGCCTTTTTTCATTCCACTTTATTCCTTGTTAGAAATAGAATGAAACATTTCCTCAACACAATGCAGATGGTAATGGTGCATTGGAAGACTGTAGGTTACTTTATGTTACTTTGATATTAGGCCGGCCCGTCCTGCTTGTGAAGCCTCTAGCATAATCTTCATTTTTCGGTGTTTTGCTGGTTTAGCCATTGTATTTCCTTGGAGTCCCGAGCTCAGCCTGGCCAAAGCCTGCCCCAGATCGTCGCCACCAAAGACAGTCGGCGCCATAGTGGTTTGTGGATCAGAGAGAGTTTTTCCACAATGCAGTTGGTTTCATACCACGACGGTGGTGGATCCTGATATTGATTTACACTATGGGCTTCCTGATCGAATCGCCGCACTCCTTCTCAGCTTGGGAGACCATGCCGGGGGATAAATGCCCCCGGTGTACATCGCGGCCAGACACGCAGGAACACCTCTTAGCCACGATGAGGCGGCAAACCGTTGGAAGGGTATCGGGAGTTGTAAATATTGAATCTAGTCGCTTAGTTTTGTAATGAAGTCAATAAAATTTAGTGTTCGCCTCCGATGATGAAGAGCGCCTTATGATGGATGTGTTCCATGGTTACAATTCACTTATTCAGGTGAGCTGTCTTCTTTCCCTCGTATAAATAAGAAATGCATGTCATTTGTTATCAATCGACCTTTATTTCAGCCAGTTAAGAATATCACCGACACACCTGTAATTGTAAAAGTTGCTTTACAACTTGTTCTGCTCATTAATGTTGTAAGTGCGCTGTTTCGTTTTTTTTTATTCGAAGTTTTGTTTAAATTACAATGAGTGGTCTTATCGTAGAAAACCACTAAAAATCATAGATATCGATTGATAGCTCTGTTTTTTAAAGGAAAGCAAAGCAGTTCTGTTGATATGTCGCGACAGCAATGTTCTTCGTTCTTTGCTAGCATGTGTAGAAACAGAGGAAGTACGATGGGCATGGATATCACACAGTAAATACATCATCCTTGGTTTAAACACAAACCAGGTGATCATCCACTTACATCCAGCTGGCTTGGAAAATTGGCAGCAGTCTCGCTTTTTCTGATTCTTTGTTCTCTTTCTCTCTTTCATTGGGCTCGCAATTCCTAGTGGTGAAGATCTGGGACAGCTGTGAATAGTAGAACAATCTCAGGATTCTAAGGCGAATATATTCTACTAGTATTCAATTACATTCATGAGAAAGGCAAACCCTTCAGGTAACAGCCAAAAATCAAAGGATAAAGCTCTCGTCGTTGATCATCCTTGAGGGATGCGCCATGTATTCGACTTCATTAAGCGTCGTGCTGAGGGTGATTGAATGCATATCTGGCCTTTGCATTGACTCGCGATGGCCTACCAATGTATCGAGCCAGTGCTGCTATCCTCCTAGACTAGTCAGGTACCAATCTGTCGATCCCGGAGAGATGGAAGATTTGGTGGGCCACGTGCGCTTGGATTGATTCCGCGTGTGTATCGCAGGGCGCCTCCGACCACTGCGCCACACGCGCCCTTATTTACGCTATGCAGCACAAATATTTTTCTCTGTTCCAGTTACCTCTGCCGAGGTAGCGAGCGTGATTAAAGTCATAGCTCCAGAGTTTAGCAAGAGGAAACCGCCACTTGGGAGCCTTGAAGTGCATTGAAGATTCAGTGAAAGGTACAAAGAACTCTCGATTCCGCGTCCATGTTTTCAACTGCAGAATTCTCGCTGCTTTAGAGACCTGGTCTCCACATAAGCGACATGAAAGATTGCTAGTGTTGAAGAACGAGCTGTCGAATGAAGTGTACTACTCCTATATCTCCTCTCGTATCATGCAAGCGGAAGAGAGTCTCTGAAGCTCCCACCTACGTCAACGATCGGAGAATGAAGACGTTGTTCTACACTCAAAATTGTCGAAGATAATATGGGTGTGGCAGGTAAGGAGAAAGATATGATGACGCTCAACTACGCTTGATTGTGACAAGAAATGGATTTGTTGGCGCCCGCTCGACGCACTCGACAATCAACCGGACGACATTTGATACTTCAGCATTTTAGTGGGCTATCTTGACGAAAGGCCAAGAATTAAACGTATGCAAGAGGAAACACCGTTTAATTGGTAAACTGTTGCTTGGTCGCTATTTACTTTTCCTGCGCTCTCTGGAGCTTTTCATGCTAGGAATATCCCAGGTTTTCATCACTTACCAGCCGGTAACCGTATTTTTAAAACGACTGAAGTGATTGCGGACAGTGGTTTTTTCCTAACTAAGCTCCTGGATGGAAATCTCTACTTATTGCTCGGATTCTATAGTAATGTTGGGTTTTATTCGATGTTTCAAAAAATTTTGGGTTTATCAATAAAAATCTTCCTAACGGTTTACCGCCTCATCGTGGCTGAGAAGTGTTCCTGGGTGTCGGATTGCGATGTACAGCGGGGATTCATCCTCTGGCAGGGTTTGTCAAGCTGACAAGGAGTCCGGCGTTTCCATCAGGAAGCCTAGACTTGTGACTGCTTTGTTTCTATATGAGGTTTTCGACTGTTGATGGTAGGTTGCTTTCGGCTATCCTGTTTACTGCAACACAACGAATCCGATTGACAAAAGGAAGGCGTGGCTGCTTAAATTGTTGCGAACAGCGGTTTCAATTCCGGACCATATCGTCCTAAATTAAAGCTTCACTACGAGTTGTTTTCGAATGACCATAGAGGTAGTCAGTGATATAAAAAGAGAGGGCAGCAACCCTGAATAATTTCAGGACGAGAAGGATCAAATAATGCACACGAATGTCTGGTTGACGTTGGTATGTAGACTAGTGATATTTCAACTACGACTTTATCGATTCATCCCAGTTGCTAGTATAGCGATCTATCGATCTCCAGAAATGGCATGACTTCCAAATGCGTTGGAATCCGGTGAATTACGGTGAAATCAAAGAGATACGAGTGTCACCCGACAAAGTCTGGCTTCCCGATATAGTTCTATTCAACAAGTACGGTATATATCATTTTTCCCACTCACCATTTTCATCAAATCAGTTTTCCGTTTTTCTGATTACAACATCGTTGACGAGTTATGGGCTATTTGGTGTTTGTTTTATCAGACATGGATATTTCATCACTTTTCTTTAAGCGCTGATGGAAACTATGAAGTTTCATTTATGTGTAACGTTGTCATAAATTATCTTGGCGATATGCTTTGGGTACCACCGGCACTCTATAAGAGTTCTTGTATCATAGGTGAGGTGCTTCTTAGCCTTAAAAGTGCCACTAATCGATAAATCGATTGATTGCGCAGCTGTTTTAGATGTGGAGTATTTTCCGTTTGATGAACAAGTGTGTACATTAATGTTCGGTTCGTGGACTGTGAGTTTTCTCTATCTCTATACTTCTTTAATTTTTAGTTTTAGTTATTTTGCTCTACATTATGTTTTCGAAATTATGACAGCATATTTTTATTTTCATTTTGTTTTACATGACGCGTCAACACATCTATTTCACGGATCCCAGCACTTCTTGCATTCGGTTCATCTCTCTATCATTTGAACACTTCGTTTATCGCTTCAGCTGCTGCATGAGGACTTCGTCACCATCGTGAATGTCGAAGAGTGGTGATCGAGTCAAATCTTCTTGCAGTCTTTAAGATAGCTGGGCCAAGGCGTCCTCATTTGGACTGGAGCGGAGCGTTGGGGCGAGGATCAAACCATCACCTTTGCTTCCTGATCAACGGCATCACTAACGACTGCGCTATCCCATTACGGCTTAAGATCGTGCAATAAGGAATTATTTGATACGAACGATACATTGGCCACCCAATAGACTTCCTTCGCCATCAATTTCTTTTACACCCTAGACCTTAACAGAGCTGAATTTTTAAACCTTCTGTGCAGTTTAGATAATCGAAATTCCATATGGTGGTTCTTACGAAGCTACTGGGGTTAACTGAAAACGTCTTTACCATTCGTGGTCTTCTGGTTCGATCCGTATCGATCACGAAAGCGATTATACAGATCGTTACCAGGTGTTCAACCTGCTTCTTAGAGATGGGCACCGAACTTGAAGAATAGCCGCGCTTTGGACGCCTATCTGAGTTTTATTTCAGTGTTCTAACATTGAAATGACTATGGATCCCTATCATACAATGAGCAAGTTGGCCGTGAACTATGGAATGACCCATACCTGACCGAGCACATACTCCACTAACTCGGCAAGGAATTTGGAAGAGATGTGGCTATATCTTCTCCAACAAGGCTAATCATTAGTACTCGATGAAGATTCCGATAACCAGTGGTGAGCTGAATTGCTATGAGAAGAGGATCCGGCTCCAGTACGGTGGTTAGATTTGGAAGAGATGTGGCTATATCTTCTCCAACAAGGCTCATCATTAGTACTCGGTGAAGATTCCGATAACCAGTGGTGAGCTGAATTGCTATGAGAAGAGGATCCGGCTCCAGTACGGTGGTTAGTGCCCAGAGATGAACTTTAACTGCTCCTTTTGTCATTTCGAACCATGAGTTACAATTCAGGGATGGTGTAACCGAAATTTAAGATGGCTTCAGATTTAACCCTCCCTATAAAGAGCGAAATCATGCTCTTAAATTTTGAAAGTTTTTTTATTCTGAATAAATAAACTGCGTTTTTTTTATTACATGACCAGATTTCACATATTGTACGCACCATGGCACTTCTCTCTCTCAGTCCATTACATCGCATTTACTATTCATGAAGGCCTGAATTTGTGTGTGAATTCGACTTCTCTTGAATTATTCGAAAGCTTCTTGTTTTTCTCGAAATGTCATTGATTAGTGATTCAGTCGATGCTCTCTGATATTTTCGGGTCATTTCCGGTTATTTCCGGCTCGGGTTTCCGGGCCTGTGGTAATCGCCGCGCTTTACGCATCGAAAGTTTTTCCCAAACAACTCCGGTGCTGTTCTTTGTCGGACATTCTGGAAATGTTTTGTTAGCTACATAATATCATAAAAGGTGAAACTTTTTTTAAGACAGTTATATTCAATGTTATCCTTTTATCTACTTCCTATAATTAATTTTAAACGGAAGGGCATTATTTGAAACACAAGCACTTTGATGTTGAGATATTTGCAAAACTTGGGCTCTAGGCTAGATTCGAACTGGCGGTTACTTTTTCTGGAGGCTCATCTATTACCTACGGCAGCATTTGAAGCCCATACTTTGTCTTCTCCTTGTTTTTCACCTAATGCTGCTATCAGCAATCACTCGTCAACAGGATCGACCTTTACAGCACAAATCGGCATTGAATTCAGTTAAGCCAAGGCTGTAGTCGAAGTCGAGATATTGTGTTTTTATTTACTGCTTATTATTATTTTCCACGGCAATGTACGGTGTGAAACACGACCACTATGATGCTGAGATATTTGCAAAAGTTAGACTGCAAGCCAGATTATGCGATTTATTATACACTCTCGGCTTAATTGGGCTGGATGTGGATTTGTGCTTTCCAGATCATTCCGGTTGACGGTACCGCAACGTTGAAAATCTACTGTGAGAAAGGCAAAATAAGGATGGTGCAGTGGGTAACACGTGAATCCTCGGAGAGGATTATTGCACCTTCTAATGGTCTAAGTTTTTGCAAATAACTCAGCATCATAGTAGTCGTATTCACTGTTTGTGATAACTGACGACTACCTTCTTTTATAACGCCAAAGCCATTTGATAAAAATGATATTTCAGTACAACGAGAATGAGATTAAACTTGAGTTCGAACAGGCCGAATGGGTGGATCTGTCCGAGTACGCACCGTCCTCCATTTGGGATGTGATCGACGCGCCCGCGTCGCTAGTGAATAAGAGGAGTCGGATTGAGTTTCAGGTCAGAATACGGTAGGTGATAGGAATCCTCATGGCATCTTTAATAAGCGGAGCTTTGAAAATTTACGTTAATCAGATTACTCCTTAGATGTATTTTTTAATAACAAACGTACAACTCATACATTGTATTTAGGCGTAAAACGTTGTTCTACACAGTCGTCTTAATCATTCCAACGGTTATGATGGTATTTCTAAGTATGGCTGTCTTCTTTCTTCCAACTGACTCAGGCAAGTTGTTGACGGATTAGAATAGAAGCGACAAAACACAACCTTTCCGTAGTCTAAATCCGGAAACTCATCGTTGACCTGAAATCCATAGTGACGAAACTGATTTCATTCATTGTTGGATTTCTCTGAAATCGAAAATCGATCGCAATGATACTGTGAAATTTGCAAGGCAGTATTGAACTACGATTTCCCTTTCCGGGGGCTAGCGCGTTACACACTGCTTCACTGAGGTCCTCGCTTTGCCTTTTTCTCAGCTAGTTTTCTACCTTACACTGCCATCAGCAATCACCCGTCAACGGGATTGATCTAGGAAGCACAAACTAGCATTGAACCAAGTTTAGATGACGTTGTAGTCGAAATCGCAATGTTAACCTCTTATTTGCTGCCTACTGCAATTTTTACGATTGAGGCGGATAGCACAGTGATAGTGATGTCGGTCATCACTAGCGCTGTGCTAGCTCGATTCAGCTTAGGGCCAACCACGCCTCTCGTCCATCCGGGGTCGGGAAATTCGTATCGAACTTTTCCGAGAATGCGCTCTAGCCCGGTTATGTCTCAAGACCCTGTTCTCAAGACTGTTCTCTGTTCTCAAGACTCCAAAGAAAATCGACTCGACCACGTTCAACGACAGTCGAGATGATTTGGAAACCCTCAAGCAGTAGCCGAAGCCGCACGTAGAACGTTGGAACATCCTCGTGGTTGGTGAACGAGAGGAAACTAATCGACTGTTAGAACTGCTGAGATCGGTACTATAGACGTGAAAACGGGCGTATAAAAAAATAAATGAGAGATAAAACTGCAGCGATTCGCAAAACTAGGAGAACACGGAAACTAGCTGAGAAAAAGGCGAAGCATGTGCCTCAGTGGTATGGTGTGTAACGCGCGAGTTCCCGGAAAGGGTAATCGTGGTCTGATCTGGCCTGGGGTCCAAGTTTTGTAAACATCTCAGCATCGCTGTGGTTGCTTCTCACATCATACTCTGCTGTGAAAATTATGGTAGGCAGCAAATAAGAGGCTAACATCGAAAAATGATCGGCGACAGCTACTTTGTTTCTTAAAATATTTATTATAATTGCCAGAAAAAAAAGATTTGACTTTTATGAGATAGAATAAAAACTGAAAAAAAAAGCAGTTCAGGGATATATTATACATATAAAAGAGCTACAGAAGACAGAGATTTTATGAACAACAGAATTATTTGCAGGAGAAAAAATTACGCTGACAACTTACGTCCTGCTCTCTATCGTCGTATTCCTTCTATTGGTGTCAAAGATTCTTCCACCAACCTCAAGCACTATCCCACTTATGGCGAAGTGGGCAGTCATATCACTATTGTGGCTAGCAATAATTAACGACTGTACAACTTTCTTACATGATTAAGCCTAAGCGGTCTACGAGCCATAAAAACTTTTATTCGGCCAAAGTTTCGGCGCCTTCGAATTCTTCAGAGCCGGATTGATTCAAGTTGATGGTCCACAACTGGTTGCTCCCTCGATGTGGGTGTTCGTTGCTCGCATCGAATCGAAGCCAATGGAGGGAGCACCGCTAGAATTAACAATAGCGTTTTATTTACTATCAAACAATCTTTTGCGTTATTACGTTGTGGCCGTAGTTCCCCTTTATTGAGGAGTCACCAGCTCGTTAATAGCGAGGCGCTGAAGCATTTTTTCATGTGCGAAAGAGACACTGTTCATTAAGTCGTTGTTCATGAAATCGATAAAAGGAGCTGTTTCTCAAAACTATTCGGTTGTGGATCGAACGGTCCTTCCTCACTAGTGGTGCGGTTCCCAGCACAATCTCTATTTTTCGGTGTTTTGCTGGTTGAGCCATTGTGTTTCTCTGGAGTTCTGAAGTCAACGTGGCCAAAGTCTGTCCCAGGTCCTCATTACCATAGGCGATCGCTGCCCTTGTAGATTAGAGGAAGATTTGCCACCATACTACTTGTTTCATACCAGGACGGTGGTGGATCTGGGTATTGGTTTACTCTTAGCTGCGCATCCTGGTGAATACACCGGACTCCTTCTTGGCTTGGGAGACCCTGCCGGGAAGATGAATTTTTTCGCTGTTGTTTGTATAACTATCAGAATTCGATATATGCGGTTGAGAAAACGTGGACAAGTACGATTTTCATAATCATCGTCATACATTCTCAAATATCAAACAGTGATGAAGACAAGATCACAACGTGTTAGACGAATTTGAGGCTGTTCTAAAGAAAAAAAAATAAAAGTCATACCACCTCTAAGATTATTACTAGCGCCTACAACGAGAAAGCTGAACTCAGGAGAGCTTTTGATGAACTTCACTTCTAATCGGAATCTAAGGATTAAGAAGAACTATTCAGTACTACGGTCGAGATAAATTTATTAAGATGTCTGAAACTGTTCTTGGTGTCTCACAATTTAAGAAGCCCCTTTCCCGACTTTGGACTTGAGTATCCTTCATTTGGGAAAATTATGATGAAATCAACCACATCATGGGCAGGAAGAAGTTTTAATTAACTGCTAGCGTTGTATGGTGCTTAGTGTTTTATGTACAACGAGCACACTCCGCCTAATAGATTCGTCTCAACGTCACTACAAAGTCGCACATCACAAGAAGTAAGTGCTGTTAGTACCAGATTCGAATCATTGTAATCTGGGAGAAAAGCTGTGAGTACATTTTCAAGAGCTTTAAGTACACGGGGTGAAGTTTAACGGTCAGGAAACTTCGAGTTGATGTTCCAACGTGAAGATGTAAGGAACTAGACAGCTAGAAACGTAAGCCAGATTTTGCAAATTATGAAAAGAACCCGGTTTTCACATTTCGCCTGACAAAAGAAAACATCCTTATTGGCTAGAAGACTGTCAGATACGGCTGCCTGCGAAACGAAACCACACCATATCACCGACTATCGCTGGATTCACCTTCTGCTTGTCATCAATGGCCTGTTTGTTCAATGCGTCATAAACAGGATCACTATCAATTCAAAATTATTTATCTCTCGTTTACCTATTTTAGGAACGCTTTTAAATCAGCTAAGATAGACACCATCATAGAAATCGTGGAGAACCAGGTCATCACAGATTAACGTAAAAGGCTCTTTATAAGTTGTGCCACCATAGACACAGCCCGATTTATCTATGAAGACCTAGACGTCGATGTTATAGTGACGTCCATGACGAATCCACCTCGTCGCAATTATTCAATGCCATCCTCCACATGCTTCAACAGTGATGTCCCATACTACCATCAACCATTAACCAAGCCAAGGAAGCTTGGGATCATATGTGTGAAATTCAATATCTAAGGGTTACTGTGTTCATGGGCACATTCATGTGTCACTGGGTGAAACCTTTGGATTACCCAGCACTGTACGGAAAGTGGCTATTGCGCATCACATGAAGATTTTCCCGAAAATCTGGGTTGAAACAGTTTCTAGGATCGACTTTCTATTGACCTCGGCACTCGAATATGAATGCGTCGTTTTCTCGTTCAGCAATGGCGAGGTTGTTAGACAGCATACATTCACTTCCGTAGAAAATTCAACAATGCAATACAACGGTAGCTGACGTTTGGCCTTCTTCACAGCCGCTTTTCACGTGACTTCCAATGAGGAAGAGTAGAATAACTAATTATAGTCGCATGTGGTCATCAACCAAAAAAGCGGCTTTGGGCAGTCATCAACCATATGCGATTGTAATCAGCTGTTCTAATCTTTCTCATTGGAAGTCGCCGAAAAAGCGGCCTTGAAGAAGGTGATACTGCCGAAACGTCAGCCACTGTTGTATTGTGTGTTTTTCTATGGAAGTGAATATATGCTGTCTAACAATCTCGAGATTGCTGAAAAAGAAAAAGACGCATTCTGGGATGAAACCGTGATGCTTTACATGCCTCTCAAGTGAACAGCACTCATTGGAAAATTCTGGCACACGATAAGAATTAACGGTGACTTTATTGGGATTCATTTGAGAAGTGAGATTATCGGCGAGAAAATAGTTCGCAAAGGATCTACAGGGTTCTTATGGACTGATCTTGGTGAGTTGATGCGAGGATGGTGTAAATTGTTGTTATTGTTGTTGTTGTTGTTGTTGTTGTTGTTGTTGTTGTTGTTGTTGAGAAGTGAGATTATCGGCGAGAAAATAGTTCGCAAAGGATCTACAAGGTTCTTATGGACTGATCTTGGTGAGTTGATGCAAGGATGGTGTAAATTGTTGTTGTTGTTGTTGTTGTTGTTGTTGTTGTTGTTGTTAGAATTAACGATAAGAATTAACGGTGACTTTATTGGGATTCATTTGAGAAGTGAGATTATCGGCGAGAAAATAGTTCGCAAAGGATCTACAGGGTTCTTATGGACTGATCTTGGTGAGTTGATGCGAGGATGGTATAAG
>MQTX01000086.1:1690850-1794865 GCA_009735665.1 Angiostrongylus cantonensis | reverse complement strand
GAGAATATATTAGGCGATGTATTTAAAGATGAATGATACACAAGATTCAGAACGCTGCAAAAATACTGAAACGTATTTTTGATCTAAATTTATAAGTACTTAAGTCCGACTAATTTACAAGTGTTATTAAGAGGCTTTAATTTGTAAACAAAGTCCGTGTTTATAGATATCTTTTGCTTACATTTGTACTCAACGTCATAACAATATTAGTTACGGTTATCATTATCAACATCTACTTTCGCAGTCCAAATGCCTACCGTATGCCGACATGGGTGCGGAAACTCCTCCTCGAGGTTGGCGTTGTTGGTATCTTTTCCTGTGACGAATTTACTTCGTCATCATCGTCATATCCTCTCTCTATTTTTAGTGGATGCCTTTTTTAATGTGTATGCAGCGACCGAAATCGACCTCTCGAAAACAGGCCAATAAGCGAGAAGGCGTCGCCCAATTACCAGGATTGGGGGAGTTCACTCTCAATCCGGCTACTCATCATCCATTTTGTCCAAGCGCCGACGATAGGTAATCATAACTAAATACCATCATAAAGCATAAGTTTTCAACCACATGACAGCATCGTTTTCATTATGTGGAATTTGGGCGTAATGTTGGGACGATGATAACGAAACGGAATGAAAACTGTACGTAATCCAAAGCAGCGGATCTCTTGCTCAAAAAAGAGTTTTTTGTCCAGTTATCCGTCGGATGAGAATAATGTAAAACTGAATTCCAAATCTCATCTGGGTGCCTTCATATTGTCCAAAAAAGCAAAACTGATACATCTTGCAGGGCCACATCATCCAACATATTTAATAGCACCAACGAAATCACTCAAGATCCAACCACATCCATGTACTACCCTTTGCCTGTACACGCATTGGAAGCTATTGATGCTATCGAATACATTACCGAATACCTAAAACAAGATGAAGAGTACAAAATGGTAAGTAAATATTTCTTTAAGTGATACTATGAGACAACTCCTTGGCGCTCAACATGAGCTGAACTCTTTATTGAGAGGTGATTGGCACTGCTCCTCGCTACAGAATCGGTAATTTCTAGTATCGTGATGAGTGGAAGTTCGTGGCCATGATCATCGACCGATTACTTTTGTACATCTTCTTCGGCATCACCGCTGGTGGAACATGTGGAATTCTGTTCAGTGCACCGCACGTATTTCAAGGTAATCGGCCAATGGTACAGATTAGAACGAAACTCTGAAATGAGATGTTTAGTTTCCGCTCTTTTGTTTTCCACAAGGCTGCAGACAGGCAAGAGTACAGAGTGTAAGACTCGTTGTGCATTGTGGTTAGAAGTGAAAAAGGCGAACTTGATGATTTATGCTGAGTAGCGCCTCATATTTCTAGGTGTTAACCAGCGTGAAGTACTTCAACGGCTAATTGAATTATACAAGACCCGAGGCATCGACAGTTAACCACACAAAGATGCGGGTACCAAGAAGAATTGTATTTAACAGGTCCTGTGTCCTTTATTAAGTAAATGTCTTCTGCAGATATTTTCTTGAGAATTTTCAGAGAATAAATCTAGCGTAGTGGTTATTATTGCTAGTCAACATTGCTGCAGACGTCTGCAACAACTTCTCCAACTCAGCTTCGAAGTCTTACAATAATACCACATTCCCTGAGAACCATCGGTAGAGGTGATCTAAAAGAAGTGTTCGAAAAAAGGATGAAAAAAAATGTACGCTAGTAAAAACCTCTTAGCAATGCAATCACACGGCAGACAGAGGATAGCCAGAGTACGGGAAAGCATAGAAGCATGAGAAGGGGAAAGGAACTACTCTTAATTTTTGGTGAAACTCGGCTGCTTATCAGCACCCACAATTCTCGGAGACGCCTCTGCGACTGGTCACACGAAAATGAAATGATCGACCCGTATTCCGAGGCGCAACGACAAGCTTAGTCTTGTTCAATAATAATTTCTATTGACGCGCTATTAGCGTAAAGGAGCCTGTCCAATTTTGATCACTTGCGAAGCGTTGTAAGTACAATTTTCGCTGCTACAAGAACTGGGTGGTTTTGCTGCAAAGCAGTAAAGCTAAAATACGAATATCATTGACTCACAGTTTTTCTTTAATGAAAATCTGATTTCACTGCTGACGCAGCTCTGTTTTTTTAGACAAAAGTGTTACAGAGCGCTTACTAGAGGCAACTGCTATTGTCTTCACATCCGCATGCCTCTCATGATGTGCCATTCGTGTAGATGGGAACACTAAAACTGGTGTGTCTAAGTTACACAGAAGTGAGCTCTGTCAAAAATTTTGGGACTTGTATGATGGTTTACGTTTCTCCACATACCCAAGTAAACGGCACATTGGGAATGACGAAATTTTCATGGCTGTGGTTACCGTTTTCCCCGTAACCACCTTCAGCACTCTTCCTCCCAGGATCGCGTATGTAGTGTGGATATCCGAGCTCAGACATCCTTGATTCGCAATCTAGAAGTGTCCCTTCTGTTCACCATATCAATAATATCGTTTTCATCTTGTTAGAAATGAAGTCAAATAAGCTGTCCGTTAACCCCACTCATGAAGTTGACTGCTATTGTATGGATGAACGGTGGTGCTATTCTGGTGCTATAATGTATACCGCTTGTCGTAACCAAGTACGATACCCACAAGTATAGGCTGTTGCTATCTGATTCGTTGTGAACGGATGGCATTAGGTTATGACTGTAATTGTACGACATGTCTTCCACGAAATTTGCAACGCCTAAAAAGTTCAACATTGATAAACTTATAAATTCTAAAGTACCTTCGACCAAGCACTATTCGAATCCATGCTTTCGACTTGCATATCATCTTTCATCCCATTGACAGTTAAGTATCCCGAGCGGAGCCCTAAATCTTCCAACTTTCCCTGTCAGGTGCAAGAATGGCCTAGTGGGCTCTGCTTGCTCTAGGCACTCGTTAAGCATCGTGTATTTTTTGTGAACTTTGTGAAAACTTTGACCATTGGGTTTTTGATCTTTCCGCAGTATATCTGACATCCTCAGAAATCCAGTCCTCTAACTGCTCCTGCAAATGTTTCTCGTTCTTTGACGGTAAATAATTATTTTTCCAATCTTAAGCTTTTTATTTGCTGTCTACTATTTTTGATGCCAGGATATGTTGCGAAATATAATTTCTATAATGCTGAGATATTTGCAAAGCTCCAAACCGCAGGTGTCAGCGGTGGGGAATGAACGCGTTTTTGGCCTTTCCGGGAGTAACGCTCTCACCACCACACAATGCGGGTCCTTTGTTTTGCCTGCCTCTCAGCTAGTTCTATCGGTCACTACCATCAGCAATCAGCCGTCAACGGGATTGATCTGGAGAGCCCAAATCGACATTGAACCCAGTTAAGCTGAGGCTACAGTTATAATCGCAATCTTAACCTCACCGGAAAAGACAATAGCGCGTTCAATCCCCACCGCAGACACCTGCGGTCTGGAGTTTTGCAAATATCTCAGCTTTATAGAAGATTATTTTTCCGTTAATTAAAGAACTTGAGGCGTAGTAAACATGGCAGAAGTGTAGAGGAGACTTTGCTCAGTCGTTCTCTATGGCTGTGAATGGCATGCATATTGCTATTTACTGTATTTTAGTACAGTCTTCAGGCAAACACATTATAGTCAGAATTTGAAAGTTTTTTGCCATTATTTATGATCTTTTTAGATTATTTCATAACCATCGTTTTCATTCAAATTACTGTCCCATGAGCTCGTTTAAGGGAAGGGTTTTTGTATATTTCTAAGAGCAGAATAGAGCTTTTCCTTGTCCAAACGCACCCCAAAATCTGTCTTTATTAAACTATCAGTTTTTATAAGAAATATAACGAAAATATTCTCTGCGCCAAAATAAACTATCAGAAAGAGAACGACCCACACAGAGGTCATACCGGCTGCTCGGGGCGTCGCGTGTGAACAAATATTATGAGTCCACCTCGTCTGTTATGCAAACCTCCTGTCTTTATGTAGATCTTCAGTTGTTCTTATATTTTAAAAATTTTTCGTTTATAATGAACCGTTCACCGGATTCTTCAAGTAGTAATAACGAGTTCTATGACTGTTTTTGTACGTATTTTATTGCTCACCCGAGTAAACCAATGGTCTTGGCGTCCTGTAAGTCACACTGGTGTTCGAAAGTAGAAAAGATATACAGCAAAATATGACATGTGAGAAAACCGCTTCTCGAGGTATTTAACAAACCTAATGAGAGCCATTTTAGCATCTAAGCACTAAATCCTTCTAAGAATGTGAAGCATTAGTGGCTGGTTTGAGGGGTGCTAGCAGTACGTTGAACGCGGTACTGATGGCAAGGGCACGTCCAGCTGCAATCGAGGCGGTAAACAAAGAGCGATTCGAGGCGATTGAATTTCATGTTTTACACTCTTCTCTAAGCTTATCCTATTAACACTCACCCTTCACAAATACATTATCATCACCGACATCGTTACCATCACCACATTGCTGCTCGTTCATCATTCATTCATTAATTAGCGAAGCAAACCCAATGACTCTTCTACAATCATAAATTTCATTCATACGTCGCATTTCTACTAATGGAACACTCCTCTTTGTTTTCTATGTGGCAATTCTCATAGTTTTCCTTTTCGTTTTGAAGCGACCTAACCAGAAAACTTAGACATCGTAAGATTTAAGTGACAGCTCACCATGACTTGGATACCTCCCTTTCTAGAAGCATTATTCATATTTTTAATGATTGCGACTGAGCTTTGATAAGAAAATCAGAATATCGTTTATTTGTATTCTTTCGAAATAGTGAAGAAATGCTAAGTTTTGGACCAAGAAAGTTACCAGCCACTTCTAGATAAGCGCATTGTGTGGTCCTCATTTCAATGGTACCTACATTTTGCGGACATTTTGTTGCATAAGGATTTCTATTCTCAATAAACAAATTTCGCTCAAGTTTGGAAGAGTCATCGACTGTTTGTGGTTAGTAAGGCGCTAACGTGGCTGTGGCGATAAAAAAAGAGTGAACCTCTCGGCGTTGATTAATCCCTGAGGAATGCGCCGTGTATTCGACTCCCCTAAGCATCATTAGAGGTGATTTAATGCATTTCTGGTCTTTGCAATGACTAGCGGTGGCCTGCTGATGTATCGGGCCAGTGTTGCTATCCTCCTAGACAAGTCTGGTACTAATTCACCGACCCCAGAAAGACAGAACGCTTGGTGAGCCTGATGTGTGGAGATCGACCCCATGTGTATTGCACGGTGCCTCCGACTACTCCGCTACACATGGTTGTGGCAGTATGGTGGGATTCATGCAAGACGAGCATCCAAAGGTCAGTGAGGCAAAGAGCTTAAGGATCCTCAAGCTACCCCTGAAGCCATGTACAATCTCGCTTGCCTGCATTGGTGACCGCTGGAAAAAAGGGAAGGAAGAAGTGCTGAACATCGCACATTATGTCAAATGGCCATCTAATCCTCTAATGAGTGCTTGTTTTGTCCTTGGTATGGAACTCTGCTCATAATTCATTAATGTTTAAGCGACGGGACGGTTTGGTTGGTTTGGGAATGGTGGAATAAAAAGCAGTGGGCATCTTTATTCTATCAAACATCCGTGATGACACCTAGGGAGAGTTGATCGCCGTTCTACATTACATTTTTCCCGCAGTTTGATTTGATATTTCTCGAGAGAGAATAATAATAATTGGGAACAAGTTATTCCTAGTAAGCGTTCTCA
This sequence comes from Angiostrongylus cantonensis, assembly GCA_009735665.1. Taxonomy (NCBI): domain Eukaryota; kingdom Metazoa; phylum Nematoda; class Chromadorea; order Rhabditida; family Metastrongylidae; genus Angiostrongylus; species Angiostrongylus cantonensis. The sequence goes on along the minus strand of MQTX01000086.1, from coordinate 1,789,161 downwards.
TAATAACTTCAAAGCCCGATTTGCTACAAATCTCGCCTCTAATAATCGATATTTGTCCACATATTTCTATGAACTGCTCTTGTTGAGCTATGAGGAGGGTGGTAGCAGTTGTGTTTGTCTGGTTGAGGTTTCGGTGATTTTACCTGCTTCAGAGCCTGGACGCATCTTACATAACGTTATCCATATAATTCATTGAACCATCTGTTTTATTAATAAAGATCTATTGTAAACGGTAAAAGCTACTTTGTTAAATATCACTCACAGTTTTGTTAGGTGAGGGACCACCCATATGTTGTTCACGTGGGATGGCGAATGAGATTCTTCCAAATTAAGAAAACAATCTGAGTAAAGGCACCAAGTCACGTGTGATAGTGAAGAGTTTACAACGATGCTGAGATGTGTGCAAAACTAGGAACCTCAGCTGAACTTCAAACTTATGATTACCCTTTCCAAAGGCTCACGCTCTATCCATAACATCGACGAAAGGCCCCTGCTTTGCCCTTTTCTTGGCCAGTTCTTCACCTTAACAGTGCTTCCAGCAATCACCCGTCAACGCGATTGGTATGGAGAGTACAAATCTGCATCGAATCCACAGGAGATTGCTGATGACGCAGACAACGTAAAAATATGACAAAGGCAGGTCAAGGACTTCGGTTAGTTAGGTGAATAGCAGGTGAGCTCATGGCGATGGCAATCTCGCGTTCGAAACTCATCTGGGTTTCTAGTTTTGCACATATCTCAACCTCCTTGTGACTGCATTTCACGTCGTGCCCAGCTATGAAAAAAGAATGAGTGAATAAAAGCTAGAAAATAGTGAGGCAATCATTTTTCCACTCATTTAAGCCTTTGGAAACTAATACAGGACGCTTCAAAAGTTTTTCTCGCTAATGTTTCATGATTTCTCTGCTACTAAGAGCCTAGTGAAGTGCCTTGTTAGATTTTTGGTTTCTTGTGTAGATGTTCTTTTATGCGAACACAAAATGCCTGCCTCTTTCCGAATGTATTCTTCACCGAACGCCTGACATGAGATTAAGTATGTTTTACCTAAACTCAGGCAATCCCTGTCTCTATCATAAAAGCGGATTACCCAATTTTCCGAGTCTGCACTAGCATATTTTTACGACTTGGTCCTGGATACTATTTTGTGAAGTAGCTACTTGCCGAAAGCTCACATTAATATTTAAGAATTGAAGCCAGTTATCGTTAGTTTTCTCGCGCCATTTTTTTTATAGCTGTACATAATATTTTATATATGTGTATACACACATACCGGTGCGTGTGGCGCAGTGGTTGGAAGCGCCACTGCGACGTACACGTGGAATCGATCTCCGCGCCCATGGCTCACTAAGTCTTCCATCCCTCTGGGGTCGGAAAATTGGTGCCAGACTTGTTTGGGAGGATAGCGGCACTGGCTAGATACATCGAAAAACCACTGCGAATCATTGTAAAGGCCAGATATGCATTAAATCACCTCCAGCGATACTTCATAGAGTCGAATGCATGGCGTATCCCTCAGGGATTGCTCAACCTGGAGAGCTTTATCCTTTTTTTGTACATGCATATAACCAGCACTGGCTAGATACATCGAGAAACCACTGCGAATCATTGTGAAGGCCAGATATGCATTAAATCACCTCCAGCGATACTTCATAGAGTCGAATGCATGGCGTATCCCTCAGGGATTGCTCAACCTGGAGAGCTTTATCCTTTTTTTGTACATGCATATAACCGTTGCCCTTTTGTTTACTGTCTACTACAATTTTCACGCCAAGGTATTATGCGAAATCAACCACAACGATGCTGAGATATTCGCAAAATTTGGACCCCCGGCCATTTTAGTCCAAAAATTTTGCAAAACGGAAATCGTGGTTTGATCTGGCCAGGGGTCGACATTTTGCTAATATCTCAGCATCGTTGTGGCTGATGAAGGTCCTTGCGTTGATCATTCCCCGAGAGATGAGCCATGCATTCGACTCTATTAAGCAACGTAAGCGGTGATTGAATTCATATCTGACGTATACAATGACTTTCGGGTAGCTTACCGATATGTGAAATCAGTGGCGCTATCCTCTTAGACAAATCTGGTACCAATGGTTTTCTATATATGCCTGTATATGCATATATATATATACATATGTATGTATGTATATCCATATATATGTACATATATATATATATATATGTATATATATCAAACCTCTGAGGAAAATGAATTCGTCGAATTGTCAGCAATCGAATCACAACGGCAGTGACAGCTGGTGCCAACCTCACCTCAGTTCAGCAGGGACAATTCGTAAGATTTTCATAAGCATGATCAGTTAAACAAGGTCTAAGACCAAGAATAAAATGCTAGCAAATATCACACGTGTTTGGAGGACCCCTTTCCTTGAAGAGTCTGTTTTCACCAAAGCAATTTTCGTTTAAATGGCCTTTCTCTGGCTAAACAAAGTGTATTCCACGGCGCGAGGTTATCGTGGTGTTGTGACGTACTCGGATCGTCATAGCGAGCAAACGAGTATTCACCTGCCATTCTGCATCTCAAGCAGATCTGCTGCCTTGTGACTAAGCTAACTGCAAGACATCTTCCATAACTGAAGGGTTTTTACTTTGAGCTGGGGTTTCCTAATCAGAATTTCGAGCTCGTTCTCACCATGGGAATCCTCGAGCAGAGGATCAAGAGCGTATTATAAAACCCACTTTGCGGTCCAGGATTATCCTCTTGCTCGTTGGCAAGCTAAACCACTAAAAATTAATTTTCAATTGCTTGATCGATACTTAAATGACTCATCTTTGCAAAGATTCGTACACGGCATAGAACGGTTTGCAAACGACTGGAAATCTCTTGGTTTGCCCAGTTTCTTTTCCTTGCATTGAGAAAAGTCGCAAAGTCTGATATCTCATGTTCTTCACAAGCATTCAACCGGACTTTCTAAGCTAAAAGAGCCTTTTCAACTAGCGATTAAGCTGCTACTGGACAGCTGCGACTGTGGAAATTGGTTCACCTACAGCTAGCCTTTCTGGTAAAAGGATAAAGGATAAAGCTCTTGGCGTTTATCAATCCCTGAGGGATGCGCCATGCATTCGACTTCATTAAGTATCGTTGGAAGTGATTGAATGCATATCTGGCCTTAACAATGACTCGCGGTGGCCTGCCAATGTATCGAGCCAGTGCTGCAATCCTCCCAGACAAGTCTAGTACCAATTTTCCGACCCCGGAGGGATGGAAGGCTTGGTGAGCCATGGGCGCGGAGATCGATTCCACGTGTACGTCGCAGTGGCGCTTCCAACCACTGTGCCACACGCACCCTACTTTCAGTAGTGAAGTAAATCACTATTCTTTGAAGTCAGTTGTAAAAACAAATACACGGGTAATATCAGATGATGTACAACGTTTTACTTACTGCTCATTATTTTTTTCATGGCAAATTATGTGAAATACAACTATAGTGGTGCTGAGATATTCACAAAACTTAGAACCCAGACCAAATTTGAACCTGCGATTATCCCTTCAGGTGTAACACTAGGTATTAGTATAGATATTAGTTGTAGTGTACACACGTGAAGGCCAGCAAATGCATAACAAGAGAGGGATCAGTTGTAAAAACAAATACACGGGTAACATCAGATGATGTACGTTTTACTTACTGCTCATTATTTTTTTCATGGCAAATTATGTGAAATACAACTATAGTGGTGCTGAGATATTCACAAAACTTAGAACCCAGACCAAATTTGAACCTGCGATTATCCCTTCAGGTGTAACACTAGGTATTAGTATAGATATTAGTTGTAGTGTACACACGTGAAGGCCAGCAAATGCATAACAAGAGAGGGCACGAGCTGGAGGATGGTCACCAAGTGGACTTGGACAATGTTCTTCTCTGCCCGGAGCCAGCTAACGTAATGAACTGCTCGTTCAGACGGCAAATGGCTTCGGCGGCATAATAGCTGGCGATGGGTCCCAAGAGCATTCGAATGGGCGAGGTGTATAAATGGCCACATTATTGACGGCTTATTCCAAAAGCATGCCAAATTTTCACGAGAAAGAACCCGAGGAACAACCATTAGTCGTCTTTTTGTGTTGCTCAAATTGCCTAATAATCTGATGAAAACGAAATGAGGAGAGAACAAGGAGAACAAATGTTTTATGTGGGTGGAATGAATGAAAATCTGGCTCAGATATTGGTTTCAGAGCTATTGGCCTGTACAATTTCGATAACCTACTGATAATAAAGTACGTAAAGAGTTATGTACCCAAAACTACAGGCAATATGACTTGCTCGAAATTCAGCTCGTTACGTCGTCTTTCGGATTTGTATAGAGCAGTGTCTAGCGCTGGTCGGTGATGTTCTTTGGTTTGATCCACCGCCACGGCAAATTAACAAAATTTACTGCTCTTGGATTGTTAAGCTTACACGAGGTTGCTAAACATGTTTATTCAACTAATGTCTTGGGCGGAAAAATTGTTGTGTTTAATAAAATGCATATAATTATTATCCCTTTGATGCTATGACCGCATTCGAAAGCATAGCGGTTTTTTAAGGGATTAATCGTCTCCGGATGCTTTATCCTTTTTACATTGTCTTCCATCGGTAATAGTTCACAAACCCAAGGAAGTGCTGCTACTGCAGGAATCACAGACGTCTCGAATAAATTTTAGTGACAGGATAACAAACTTCTCTCCTATCCAGGAAGGCGGGTGGCTGATGGTAATATTGGTTACTTTAATGACATTATCTCGGAATTCTAGTGAAAACTGTGCTTGACTACCATTTAAAATGCAGGTGTGGATAGAAGATGAACGATAGTCGAACCATTCACGGGTTCATCGGAACCATACTTAAACTTCACCGCGTCCCTGAATGGCGCTTTCAAGGGACCGAAACAAATGTAAGAAGTGCCGGGAACTGGTGGAACACATACGCATTGGCCGGCTAAGCATCTACGCTGTTCATCTTGGCGGTTCACAACGACATTCGTTTCGATTCGGTGTAGAAGAAAGATCGATTCGGTTAAACTGGAATGAAGCAATCATGATTTCGGTCCTGGATTTCATCACTATCACTAAATGCGGAGTTCACAAAGACAAGTGTGTAACTAAGGAGAATTAGTGAAAGTGCTTAAGCAATAGCTGAGACACTATTAGAAGCAGATGAATGTCCATTTTCGAAAGGGTTATAGTGTGGTGCTGGAGACGAGTTCCCACTGTTTTACTATAGGAAGTGTTGTTCACTTGTCATAGGGAACCACCATTCTTTTCAGTAGGCGTCTTAATCTTTGACGACGAACATTTTGAAATCACCTTCAGCTCTGAAATTGCAGTCTATTTACAGTAGATTCTTGTCATCCACAAGGCTCGGTGCCTTCAACTAAATCCATGAAGACATTGAACTTGAGTATTCGTTGACGTGATTATTACTTTCATACTTTCATGTTAACGAAAAGTCGAATACATGACGCCAACAGGTTTCTATAGAAGTCCAGCAATGACCAAATCATAGGTAAAAACACGTTGGGTTCAATGTGTTTCCCCATGAGGTATTAGCTGAAAATCGATTTCTAAGTGAAAGAATAAAAAATTGGAACGCTTTCAAGAGCGATCGTTCAATGCCGAAAATGGGGACTCCTCAGAAGTAAATGCGATGAGAAAATTTATGACGGTAAGTGTCATATAGTCTTAGCTGAGCAATTGTTACTGTTTATAAATTTACTAAAACTTAAAGAAAAGCTTGTAACGAAACAACTTGCTCGAAGAATTCACTTTTGACAAGATAATCGATTGAGGTTCTACTTCTGTTTTTGAAAACGGCATGGGATCTAAACAGGTTGCCTACCATTTTGCAGTCAAAGGTGCTTTAATCTTTAATCCTTTGGCTGATGGACCCTTCATTGAGCTCGGTCACTTGGTCGTGAAACTCGTTACGCGATAGGAGTGAGTTCACTCTTCGTTAGTTTTCTTACTGTTGTACGGTACAGAGCAAATTTTTCGTGATACAGCCATATAAAAGCTAAGAACTGTCAACAATCAGCATGCTGCATAAAAGGGCGCCATCGAGTGAATGTGCCTCATTCAAGAGATGGTCCGCTAAAGAAGGCACAACTGGATACGAAGGCGTAGACGCCATGTCGAGACGAGGAAGAACCGTGGACTATCGACCCGGATCTTCAGCTCTGATGAAGACGAAGACATCAAAAGGTAACCGAATAGAAATGGTTTACCAACCTCATGTAAGCTTATTAAGGAAAGAACACATATTGTTTAGTAATACCGAGTTTAAAGAAAAGTCGGTTTTGAAATATGCTTCTGACTTTTCTCTACATTTTCTCTACATTCCGGCTTTTTTTCTGTTATAGCAATATTCTTAATCTTCAGGTTATTCTCATTAGGGCATCTGAAATTTTCGCACTTTTCCCTGTTCATTAGAAGTCCGAGTTTCGTTTTTCATTCGGAAGCCCTAATTAGCATACAGAGTGATCTTTTAATAAACCATGCTAATTTCTTGGTGAAATTTGGCGATGGAGCCACTCCGACATGATTATGACCCTCTTCAGTTTCGTCGTTTGGCCGTTGGCCATTGAAAAACCACAGCCTTGAAGACTAAAAGCCGTAAAGAGAAGAGCGTTACGCAGTGATTCCTTTTCCCTTAAAGAAATGTCATCCACTTGACTATAACAAACATGGTAGAGATGGTCTGAATGAATATTGCACATACAGGTTATCCTCCCAGTGAAATCTGGTACCAATTTTACTAACTGGATAGATGGGGACTTGGTTACCCTTGGTGCGAAATCAAAACAACGAGCACGTGGACCTGGCGAGTCATCTCTATCCACTGCCTGCACAGCCTTTGCCACGGATGCTTTGCAGTATTCACAGAAGTAGAATTTCTTGAACGTCATAGAGACTTTTGGGCATTGTATGAAAAGGCATGAACTACTACGTTGCGCATTTTTATGGTCACATATGTAACTGGTATAATTTAGAATTGAAGTCATAACGAAGACAATAATAACCAAGCAATAGCGAATTGATATTTTTCTCTGTCGTGTTCGGTTACTGTAGTTTCTGGTACAAAGTGTTTGGTTACAATCGTTCCATGTCACACTATACGGAAGGATTTCTTTTTCTTATCACGAGGACAGACGCGGATACTATCCACGTGGAGCAGTGGTTGGAGGCGCCACTGCGGCACGCACGTGAAATGCGCCCATGGCCCACCCAGCCTTCCATCCCTCCGGAGTCGGCAAATTGGTACCAGACTTGTCTAGGAGGATAGCAGCACTGGCTCGATACATCGACTGGCCACCGCGAGTCATTGTAAAGGCCAGATATGCATTCAATCACCTCCAACGATACTTAATGAAGTCGAATGCATGACGCATCCCTCAGGGATTGATCAACGCCGAGAGCTTTATCCTTTATCCTTTATCCTTTACGCTTTCGTTTAATTGTTCACATCAAAAGAGTGTGGTCCGATGTATGGGTCTCAAAAATAACCATTTATTTCCATTACTTCAAGACACTGATGGCAGCGGTGATGAATGGATACAAAGCCCGACAGCACTAGCCGTTTTCTATGAAACCAAATATCTACATTATGAAAGCCGTCTAAATTTATCGTCATGAAACAGTTTGCTTCATGTTAGATCATTGTTTATCTCACTTTCTGAATTTCAATCATTGAACGTAAACGAAATTCCCGAAAGGAATTTGTATTTGACCTTATGGTTCTGGGTTTTAATTTCTCGATGTCTAGAGCATTTGAAAAGTTAAGGGCATGACAGGATTATGGAAGAAACTTTGTTCTATCGCATTTGGCGTATTCATGCTATGCATGGTACTGCTTAAAAAGTGCGGATGTGGCGCAGTGGTTAGAGGAGCCACTGCGACACACATGTGGAATCGATCCCGCGCCCATGGCCCACCAAGCCTTCCATCCCTCCGATCCCTCCGAGGTCGGTTTATTGGCACCAGACTTATCTGGGACGATAGCAGAACTGGCTCGACACAACGGTAGGCCACCGTGAGTCATTATAAAGGCTAGATATGCATTCAATCACCTCCAACGATACTTAATGAAGTCGAATGCATGACGCATCCCTCAGGGATTGATCAACGCCGAGAGCTTTATCCTTTATCCTTTTATAGAGTTCATACCGAAATCCAATTTTTCCTTACATAAGGTCAATGTAGAATTTATGTCGTGCCGTAAATGTTGAACCAAACAATTCTGCTTGGTGCTTGGAGTGGCTTACATCAATGCTATTTTAGTGAGACCATCTTCCGCATTTTAAGTCAATTCACACTTATTCGAATTCTTCAGCAAAGGAATGTTGGAATCAACTTGTCACCGACAACTGTCCTTTGCTAAGCTCAAGATCAGTAAACTTCACTTTTTGCTTAGCGTAATTTCAATGTCGTCTTCACATTCAGTTGCGTCGTAGAATAATGGAGTAAACTGCCTCCAACTTTAACGGTAGCTGATGATCCATTAAGCTCAGGTTTTTCCTTTAAATAGTCTACTTATCTCCACTTCATCAGCTGCTGGCCACCTCATCGTTTTCCGTTAGGCGAGCACATTTTTCGTAGTCGGCATTCTGGAGGAACGTTCTAGCTCATCGCTCATTGTTGTCGTTTTGCTCATCTCTCCACCTCGAATTCTTTTGATGCTTCCAACTAATAATCCTGTTAGTATTGAATTTCTAGTAAGTCGATTAGTACTGAACGGTTCGGTTCGACTAGCATTTTCAGATGTTTTGGCCCCTAGTCGGCATTCTAGAGGAACGTTCTTGCTCATCGCTCATTGTTGTCGTTTTGCTCGATCTCTCCACCTCGAATTCTGTTGATGCTTCCAACTAATAATCCTGTTAGTATTGAATTTCTAGTAAGTCGGCATTTGACGGTTTTTCAGTGATTTCTTTAGCTACTACTCTTTTTGGGTTATAGCTGATTACTGTACCAATAAGTGTAATTACTGTACTTGTGTAATACGAATGCTTAACGAAAGGATAAATATTTGCCACAGTGAAAGCTTTAGTTCAATCCTAAATTTCTAACAACCAATGAAATATTCATGGATGAATCCAATATTCGCACTTATTCAGATATACAGGCATCCCTTGCTCTCACTTTCGGCAGCTGACTGCACTTTTCCCATATCTTTTGTTGTCCGGCTTCTTTCATGCATAAAGGTGGTCGGATTCATGTGTTGCTTCAACTAGAGCTTCAGAATCTGCCTCATTTTAGCTTTTGACCAGCGTTTGGACGTCTCCAGGTCTTCACTCACCGCTGCCAGACCTCTATTTCTTAAGATTGAAGAGATCTTCTTGGTTTTAGAATAGCATGGATCTAGGAGGCCAGAGTTTCTTAGAAATTGCTGGCTGACCAATCGACCGCTCGCGAAGCACAATGCCATTATCTGAATAATTTAAAATTTTTAGCCCTACCAGCGCTTTGAACTAATTATTTAATGACATTTTGTGTATTTTTTCTTCCACCTTATTACTAAACGTATTAAGAATGCTCAGTCTCAAGAACCAATTACAATCATTTCCATTGCTTTTACCAGAAAATGCAGGAATTTTCGAAAATATCTGCTCCACATTTTCCACTTAATAAGTTAATTTTTAAATGTTTAGCTCCTATTTTCCACCTATTTTTTCAAGATAGTGTATTACGTTAAACGCCTCTGCAATGATGTGAACAAAACTTGGAGCTCTAACTGAGCTTCGAACTGAGCCTACGCTTTTCGGGAGATCATTTGTTATCCATTGCACCAACCGAGGACTGCAGCCAGCTTAACTGGGTTCAATGCTGATTTGTTCTTCGCAGATCATTCCCGTTGTCGGGCAATTGCTGATGACACAGGTATGAAACTATCCGAGAGAAAGCTAAACCAAGAGCTGCAGTTATGCAGTGGGTAAAACATAAGCTCCAGGAAAGGCTAATCGCAGTTCGAAACTCACCTGAGGTTTCGAGTATTCGTCATATCCAACATCATTGTTGCTTTTATTCCCTGGCTTTTTTTTATTTTTATTTCGGGCTGTTTATAAACTTATAGTAACATGAAAATATTTCTTTTTATCACATTATAAACCGACTTTCATTTAACCTTTATATATGATCAACGTGCCTTGCTTCATCGATAAGCTGACACTAGATTGTTACCAATATTTATTCAGCTAAGGTTTCCTCGTTTTCGTATTTCTCATAGACGAGATCCAACTGAAGATGTCCACAGTCGTTCGTCTTCTCTATGTAATGTGTTCGGCGTCGTATCGAGCTGGAAATTCTTTAGTGGAACATCTCCCGAATGAGGCGTACCCACCCAGGGATGGTTTTATGTACAAGATTGTTCTTACTTACTGATAGTTGTGATCGCCAAGGGATAATAGGTCGTTTTTCTGGATAAACAGACCTGAAGAAATAGGTAGCACTAGCAGCTAGTACACAGCACCAAAGAGGATCCAGCTCGATACGCCAGCGCAAACACCACATCGAGAAGACGAACGGCTGTGGACATCAACTAGGATCATCGACTCCGACGAAGGCGAAGATGTCGAAACGTTTGCCGAATAAATATTGATGGCAACCTCGAATAAGCTTATTAGTAAAGCAAGGTGCGTTTTTGGTAATATCAGTAGTTAGTAATAATAGTGCTAATAATAACAGAGTTGGAGTCACGGATGGTGCAGCAGTTAAAAGACCCCTGTGATACTCACGGCCTTTGGTTCTATAGGACCACCAGGTCTAACCATGCACGCCAGCATTCTTAGGTCGGTAGATTAATGTGAAACCAGTACAAGACGACAAAAAACGACAAAAACAGTTATTTCATACATAAATATGGTCTTGCAAGTCATTGTATAAAGCGAATATGCATTACATCTTGCTGTGAATGGGCTAGAATTCATATGACGCCGAACAAGGGTTACGAGGATCGGCGCCGAGCGCTTTATCCTTCTTTTTTCGACAATAATGTTAATACCAGCAGTAATGGTAGTAATAACGTTGGTGAAACTCTTAGTAAGCTCCTTTTTATTCATTGTTCTTTGAGGACGTAGTATGTTGAGCAACTCTATTCGCCTTTAGCATTGCCATTACATGAAAAACCAAAAGTAGCTTCAAAAAACCTTAGGCTCTTCAAAAATGTTCCACTTTTTCTTAACAACCCCGGTAGGCCACGCTTATTACCAAACCTGATCTATTCACTTGGGAAAGCCATTCCCGTTGTTTGGACCACAAAGGGTCAGCCAGCCAGGCATTCAATTGTTATCATTCTTCATTTTTCGCATCCTTCAATAATAACTGTACCTTTTTGGTATTGCTGTATCCTTTAACAAGTTTTATTTCTAGGCTATTCATGTGATTCTGCTTATTTCGGTGGAGAGTATGTACACTATCGATTTTCTCACAATCATTATTGTCGTTCCACTTTCACGAGGTAAAGAATATATCGATCCTTTTTGAAACATCACTTTCCAAATTCATTACCTATTCGGCGTTGAAGTAAATAATACCTTGACAACACGATGTTCACCACTTACGACGTCCTCGACTGCATCCTTCAGTTCTTTTTCCGATCGGACCGACAACATTCGTACATAGTTCACAGTAGATGAGCATGAAGGAAGTTGAAACAACCCTATCATTCGACAGCGCACCTCAACTTGAGATACTGGGTTAGCACTGGGTTAATATCCCAAGCTGAGGTGTGCTGTCGAATGATAGGGTTGTTGTTTCAACTTCCTTCACGCTCATCTACTGTGAACTATGTACGAATGCTGTCGGTCCGATCGGAAAAAGAACTGAAGGATACAGTCGAGGACGTCGTAAATGGTGAACATCGGGTAGACATATCTGGACTTAAACCTCGGTGTCGTGTTATTGCTGCGGGAGGAATACATCCACTGGAGTTTGACTGGGAACGGGAACGAAGTGCACAACGCGAGCGTTTCGGGACACATGACCTGAAAAGTGGCATCAATCCAAGTATATGCTGGCCAACCGTTGAGGAGATTGAAGAGGAACAAGCAGTAGGCTTGTATTGTGAATACCACACATGTCTAAGGGAAATGAAAGCGCTAAAAGGAAAACAACCTCGACAACGGTTAAGGTAGTAGTAAACTGTGCTACTCTGTGGATCTCTGTCATGCGCTGGGGTTTGTTAGTCAAGAAACCTCGTAATTCATCACCTTCTGAAACACTAGGCGTAAGAAGTCAGTTTAAAATGGCCGTACACTTTGTCTGAGGCAAAAATTGCTCAATAGAATTGAGGTCCTGCTCTTAAATAATAAATGGCTATATTATGTCTAGCATTTTAACCAGTTTACTTAGTTGGAATTTCTCGCTACGCCTCCCATGTAAAGGCACGCAGCCAATTGGTTAAGGGCGTCATGCAAACCACATGGATTCGATCCTGCGTTAAAATCTCTGCAAGTCCTCCACCTTTCCATCCTCTCGAGGTCGGTAAATTGCTGTCAAGCCTATCTGGAAGGATAGCAGCAATGACTCAACACATCGAGAAGCCACCGCCTTTCATTGTAAATGCATGGCGTATGTCTCAGGTTTTGATCAAACCCGGGAGCTTTCTCCTTTGTCCGTCTATTCCATGTTACAAAATTAACCAGCGATTTTTTCACTAATTTTTTCCCCGTTCGCCATTAATGCTCTCGATACAGCACAAATAATTTCTCCATTCGCTCGCATAGCGATTAGGCCCACCGCTAAGCGGACACGGTATCCATCATAGTTCTGTTTTTCTTTTATATTTTTTGTTAGGAATGTTTCTACTGCTGGCTTGCAGAATCTCACCTTGCAGTGGATTTATCCAGAAATCGCTTTCCGATTGAGAATTTCGAGATTACCTTGAATTTGGGCGACCCTTCTGAAGTGATATGGTGGGATAGGGTGGGATGGTTCTTCTGTCGAGTCGACTTCTCGTTATACATTTCAACATTTAGAAACATCCTAACAGTCATGATGAGAGATCATCCATTGAGAGAGGAAGGCAGAAATAGTTTTACAAAAGGATAATTACATAGGAAGGAGCTTCTACTTTTATGTCTACCTACACATACCGGTTCGACATGTCTACTTCGAAAAAATTTTATTATGAAGATAACCCGTACTTCTCGTTGGCAAGGGCTATCAGTTGCGTAATTGACCCTCCCACGGTTTCCGGCGCAATTTAACGATGCACATTCAAGCCCTAGAGCCGCACTGTATCGCTTACAGAAATATTTTTGAAAATTCTTTTCTTAACAACTAACAGTGATGTTTTTATAATTAAAAGCAATACAAATGAGTGATAACTTTAAGTGTTTGCATCGGACGATGAGGAACGCCTTATGATGGATGTGTTTCGCGGCTACAATTCCCTGATTCAGGTTGTTAATCGATATTGGGGTCTTTGTAGGGGAAACCTTTTCTGGCACCTCTTGTTAATCTCTTAATTTTTGGACTGTTTCATTTTTTTGGTACTGAGTGTTGTTAAAAATTTTTACCAAAGTAACACTTATGAATTTTCTTCTACTCTTTGGCTCCTCTTATTGACGAATGCTCTTTTTTAGCCGGTTAAGAACATCAGTAACGTTCCAATTATAGTGAAAATTGCACTGCAGCTCGTCCTTCTAATTAATGTGGTGAGAAGAGTTCCTTATTTATACTTTGTAAGATTTTCTTCAGAAATCCTATTCTATAGTCACCTATTTCTTCAGCATTATTGGCGTCTAATAGAAGAATAATTCGGCATCATCTGCCGATGCCTTTGTAGAAGCAGTGGTTTCCCAAACTTGGTGCTTAGTTTGGCCAAGAATTTATCGGAATCGGCGTCTCAGCCGATTCTGAGCTTATGCGGAAACATTCCCGAAGGGTCGTCAGCCATATGCGGCTCTGAGCGGCTGTTCTTCCTCGGTGGAAGACAGATGAAAAAAGCTGCTATGAAGAAGGCGATTCTGCCGAAACGTCAGCTACGATTGTGTTGTATGTGTGTTATTGCATGGAAGTAAACGTATGCTGTTTAACAACCTCGCGATTGCTAAGAGAGAAAACGACGAATTCATAATTCAATGCCGAGGTTAATGGAGAGTCGATCCTGGGTACCATTCCCGAAGATGGTTTTCGACGGCGGCCTGTGCCTCGTATCTTATACCTGGCACATGAAGAGCGCCTATGGGAAATAGTTATTGTTCCACACAATGGGCGAGTACCTCAATCATTCAGCGTTCAGCGATCTTCTCATGAATATCTGTCGCTCTGGAGAAAACTTTCAAAATGTTTCTCATTTCATCGTCGACGTGTGTCACCAATCTCAAATAGAAAGTCACCAACATTATGAGAAAACGACAAAAGGTTCGGCGTTGACCTTACCCTCAGGGATATGTCATGCTTTCGACTGAATGAAATATCTCGAAGCGAATTCAATTCATATTTTGCCTATGCACTGAATTGTGGAGGAGTACCGATGAATCAAGCCAGTGTTTCTATCCTCGAAGTACTACATGTGCGTCCCATTATGTAACGACTAAAGTCGACATTCGTCGTGGGATGTTTTTTAAATGTTTTAGAAGACTTTAGAAGGAAAGTTAGGAGATGTAGTGATGTTCTCGTAGATTGTACGACATCAGTAACGTGTTGACCACGACCCAGCAGCGGTTAGATATGGAGTACGGCTAGCTATGACTTCGTAGCGAATTCGACTCATTTTAACACGATTATTCTGATCTTTAAAGTCATTCTAGTACTTTATGTCGTCAAATATAAAGATTTCAATACAATGATCTTTCATCAGGCGAAGTTTTCAATAAAACCCTTCTAGGACGAGAAAGATCAAGTGATGCACACCAACGTCTGGCTGACACTAGTGAGTTACTATTCCGGATTTTCTCAATTTCGTCAAAGTGACACTACTTTTCAATTATCGATTACACTATCTGAGCTTATCAATTATTAACTAAAGCAGAGCGATAAAGGTTATTTCAAATGTTTCAAATCACTCACCACCTTGTAAGAATGGACTGCCACGATGGCAATATGTGGTTCAAAGGGTCCAATCTTAATGTGAATTTCTGATTGTCACTGATTATATCATACATAATCTAGTTATATATCGGCCGGTATTTGTTCTTGGTGTTGCAACTGAACAGTGTAGTAAAGGGCCAATTGCACGAAGGCAAACAACAGTTCGATTCACGCCCGGTTAGCGCATAGGTAAAACGGCTATACGTCACGGTTTTAAAGCATAGTTTTACAGTTCTGTTGACAGAATGACATACCGTAATCGCCCAATGGTCTGAAATTCTTATGTTGCTCAGAAACAGTTCAGAAATGGCACGACTTTCAAATGCGTTGGAATCCAGTCAACTACGGCGAAATCAAACAGATTCGTGTTTCTCCAGATAAAGTCTGGTTGCCTGATATCGTACTGTTTAATAAGTACGTTGACTTTTACATAATACCTATCACTTCTTACAATGGAACAGTTTTGGCACTTTCCTAGACGCACTTCAGCGCAACTTTTATGCAGAGATTTTAAATCTCTCTCGATCCGACGATTTTTCCTCTTCGAAAGGTCCGGTTCAATGTTCTGTAGCGTCTTACGGTGGAAAAGTTTTTTTGTTTTGAAGTACCAGAATAGTGTCTCAATCACAAACAGTAAAAATCTACAACTTTTGAGGCGACACATAATTTCGTAAGAGAGATAAATGTCGTGTCTTTTAGTGCTGATGGTAACTATGAGGTGTCATTCATGTGCAACGTGGTAATAAACCACCTGGGTGATATGCTCTGGGTGCCGCCGGCCATTTACAAAAGCTCATGCATCATTGGTGAGTCGAAATAGCCAGGATATATTAGAATCGGTCGAAATCGTTAGATTTATTTCAGATGTGGAATTCTTCCCCTTTGACGAACAGGTGTGTACACTGGTGTTCGGATCGTGGACAGTGAGTTCATTCTTTCAGCCCACAATTTTGAAAATGACAAAGTAGAAATTGAACAATTGCACGAAAATTCAGTTCGGAGTTGCACGTCAGTAAAGAAAGATGATTTTCATTCATAAGTAGTTTTATTTATTGATCAATGCCATCCGCAATCACCTGTCAACAGGATTGATCTATGGAGCCTACATCGGCACTGAATCCAGCTAAGCTAAGGTTGGAGTTAAAATCATAATATTAACGTATTATTTGTTGCCTACTATAATTTTTCACAGTACAGTATTATGCGAAATACAACCACAACGATGCGGAGATCTCTGCGAAACTCCAGACCCCAGGTGTCTTGTTGATGGCACTGATCGAAAGAAAGCAGTTTGGTACCTGGTCTCGTATCGGTTGCCCTTTCACAGTAATCCACTCGCGGTCCACCTTTAGCACTTGTCTTTTTTTGTAATGAGAAGTGAGGATGTTCAAAAAAAGTTTGTTCGTTAATCCTTCACGTTGACGAAATCGTTTTTAAACGTTGATAACATGACTGGTAATAAATAACCTATTCAAAATCGCTTATGCTATATGTCGGTGGCGTAACCAGCCAAGTAACGTGCGAACTGGTTAACCATTACCTTCCTTCACAACTCTTATGACATTTTAACAGTAGTAAAAGATGATATTTCAGTACAACGAGAATGAGATCAAACTCGAGTTCGAGCAAGCCGAATGGGTGGATTTGTCCGAATATGCTCCGTCCTCCATTTGGGATGTGATGGATGCACCAGCTTCGCTGGTGAACAAAAGGAGTCGCATTGAATTTCAAGTCAGGATACGGTAAGTGGAAAGCAAATATCCCTCATCGATAGAACTAGCTGAGAGACAGGCAAAACGAAGGACCCGCATGGTGTGGTGGTGAACGCGTTACTCCCCAGAAAGGACAATAGCGCATTCGTTCCCCACCATAGACACCTGCGGTCCAGACTTTTGTAAATATCTCAGCAACGTTGTGGTCGTATCCCTCACAAAATTTATACATTATTGGAAGTCTTGAACAAGGTATTACATTGTTTTCCTAGTTATAACCAGGATACCTTTGCTCTTTATTTCTAGTGAGATTCCAATTTCTGACGTTCTAGACGGAAAACGCTGTTCTACACTGTTGTTCTCATCATTCCTACTGTTCTCATGGCATTTCTTAGTATGGCAGTGTTCTTTTTACCGACTGATTCTGGTAGGTACTTAAGTAAATGTTACTGAAAAAAGCAACTTCTTTTACACTAGTCGATTTATTTGCACTTTAAAAGGTGCTTCTACAACCATAAATTTTGTTTTGCTTTTTATTCGCTCCAGAATCTGGAAAAGTAGAGAAAGGGGCACAGCACCCATCATAAACAACACCGAGACCCGTTTTTTTTTTGTTGGAACCCATAAGTTCAATGTAGTTCTTGCAACCGCCGTGACCAAGTATCTTCAGAAGGAAGAGATTCATTCCTAGTAACCTCACACTCTTTCTACGACGTGCTCTATCGGGGTAATCAGAGGAGTCTTGACAATTGCCGAATTACTTGGCTTTATAATGTGTAAAGCGCAATGTGCTTTATAGGCTTTTCATGAAGGTTATTCCGCTATTTGAGGGCGCGTGTGGCGCAGTGGTTGGAGGCGTCGCTGCGGCGCGCACGTGAATTGCGCCCATGGCCCATCAAGCCTTCCATCCCTCCGGGGTTGGCAAATTGGTACCAGGCTTGTCTGGGAGGATAGCAGCACAGTCTCGATACATCGGTAGGCCACCGCGAGTTATTGTAAAGGCCATATATGCATTCAATCACCTTCAACGATACTTAATGGAGTCGAATGCATGGCGCATTCCTCAGGGATTGATCAATGCCGAGAGCTTTATCCTTTATCCTTTTATCCAGCTATTTAGGGAATGTGCTATGTGAGTTTTTCACAAGGATTATCCTATCGTGCATGCCAGGAATTTCGGGTGGAGCTCGATCATTTGAGCAAGCTGGATTCCGATAGCAATTCTGCTTTGTGGACCACTTCCAAACAAAAGATACGGTCTCGTTATGGCCAGACAAAGCTTTAACTTTTCGTGAAGTATTTGTGAAGAAGTAATAATGTCAAAAGAGCAATTTAAGAAAAAATTGACATGGGCATCTTTCTTCTTGTCGATTTATATTTTCTTCTTTTACTATGTTTAGTAGAAGCACCTTCTAGCTTTTTCTGGAGTGTTAAATTGCTCAAGAACTATTAAAGAGTAATATCTCACTAAGAAAGTATAACTCCCTTGGCATCTCACCAGCTAGCGAATTCGAATGCACGGATGTAGCGCTCGACAGGGATGAGTGGACACATCACTGAGAGCTCATGCTACTGAGCCATATGAGAAGAAACATGAAGCTGCACATCGTACGGATGAAAATCCGATCCTCGAACGGCCCGTGATGCCATGCAAGAAGGAGGTTAAAGAAGCCGTATCATTTTGTCTACTTCAAGCGTTCACCCAATGTGGAAAACAACATTAATGACAAAAATGTGCAGAGGAATGGCAGCAGTACGGGTCTAGTTTGGCCTTCTCGGAAAAATCACCGACGAAATAATGGACCCGATACTCAGCTCCCATCTTTTTGACCCATCCGTCCTCTGCATGCCCTGTTATGCAGCTCTGAAGTGGCTCAAAATCTCAAAAGGACGCAAGATATGCTAAGGTCAACAAGCTCCTTGAAAACCGAGATATCACGGTTTATTCGTTTTCGTTAAGTTTTGCAACATTTCATTCCTTACTGAGCCTGTTATGATCGAAAAATAAAGCATAGAAATTTAGGGGAAAAGATGACGTTGACGATTTCTGTTCTCCTCTCCATCGTTGTGTTCCTCCTGTTGGTGTCAAAAATTCTTCCGCCGACATCGAGCACCATTCCACTTATGGCAAAGTAGTTATTTTCGTAATTCTATCACAGCCTTAGAAATTTTGAGCATTTCGAATGCAGTATGAAAAGGTGTACTGTAAAAGGGAAGCATTTAGCAATTCCCAAAAAGTCCTTCATAGTTTTTCTTGGGTGTTTCAGGTATCTCTTGCTCACATTCGTTCTAAATGTGATCACTATCTTAGTAACTGTAATCATCATTAATGTTTATTTTCGTGGACCAACAACACATCGAATGCCGTGGTGGGTTCGCCGTCTCTTTTTAGAGGTCGGTGACATTCGTTACGTTTTGCCATGCCGGCCACCCTACCATCTTGTCTATTCTGGACATCTTGGTCATCTTTTTTTCAGTGGATGCCGAACGCGATGTGCATGAAACGACCAAGGTCATTTTCATTTGATAAGAAAGTCATAGAGCAACTGCGACCGACCATAACCCAATTGCCAGGATTGGGCCAGTTCGACTTCAGTCTCATCGCTCATCATCCATTTTGCCCAAGCGCCAGCGATACGTACGTCCACAGATCAAACAATTTTGCTGTCACTGTGAAAGTTTTCTCTTGTGTTATCATTCCGTTACACTATCTATGGTCGATTGCATGAAAATAGCCAGACTAATAACAACACAAACGAATAGGCCAACGAAAACTGCGTTCACTTGAACGAAGTGGAGTTTAGACCGGTTCGCCTAGAAGTCAAACCTATGTACTTCTTTCCTTTCCTACAGTTAGGAATTAACCAACATAATCAAAGTACAAGCTTACATTATTGAGAAGTTTTGAAAATTTTTGTTTTATGCGTAATCTTTTGAACATATTGAACGCATTGTCAGTGATGTCAATGGGTCAAGCCCGTCAAGGTGCACCTGAATAACCTTCAACTAGGTTAACTGATGTCACTAGCATGTGATTATAGAGAAGTTTGGCTCATCGGCAACTATATATTACAGAGAAGTTTCACCAAAGATTATGCATTCTGGAATCACAACAGAAATCACCAGCAATTCTTCGGTATTTTATCCACTGTCTGAGGAGGCAATCCGTGCCATCGACTCCATCGATTACATCACTGATCATCTAAAAAAAGAACAAGAACGAAAAATGGTAGGTAGAAAATGACTTCGTTTTAACGAATTTCTCCTTCATTTCCTTTCCGTTATAAGCGTTTGTCATTTAAAAAAGGTGGTAAAAGAACTCAGGATCAGTTCCCAAGTTCGACTTTCTATTAACCTCGGCATTGGAATATGAATGCGTAGTTTTCTTGTTCAGCAATCGCGAGGTTGTTATACAGCATACATTTACTTCCATAGAAAAACACACAATACAATACAACATAACTTACAGTAAGACGAAAAACTTCGAAAGAGAAGTGTTATTGAAGTGTTTGGCCTAATAAATTGTATATCAGTGTACCCTTCCAGGCTCTGAAGAAGGCGATACTGCCGAAACGTCAGCTACTGTTGTGTTGTATTGTATTGTGTGTTTTTCTATGGAAGTAAATGTATGCTGTATAACAACCTCGCCATTGCTGAACAAGAAAACTACGAACTCAGGATCACCACGATGAAAGCTGTTCGTCTGATTTTTTACGATATCTTCAAGGCATACCATAGTAGCAGACGGGATAAAATGAAGCCAAGAAATCCTGCCGCACACTTAAGCACTGCGTAATTGGCTAAGGAGATAACGAGAAGATACCAGTAAGCTAACGATGAATAGAAACTAGAGGGGTTCACAGTAGTCGTTCTGTACTGATTTGGTCCACGAAACGCCTATACAAATGGTAGATGCTATTTAATCGACAAAAACCGATATGCTCTACAGTTTTTCATTCTACCACTGGTATATATGACGTCTGTGGCACAGTGGTCGTAGGCGCTCTGCAACGCACACATTGAATGGATCCCTGCCCATGGCCCATCAAGCCTTCCACCGCTCCGGGTTTGGCAAATTGGTACCAGTCTTGTCTGGGAGGATAACAGCACTGGTTTGATACATCGGGCCAACACGGGTCATTGTGAAGGGCAGGTATGCGTTCAGTCACCTCCAACGATGCTTAATGAAGTCGAATGCGTGACGCATCCCTATAGGATTGATCAACGCCGAAACCTTTACCATTTTTTTCACCATTGGTTTATTGCCCACGAAATACACTCAGTTGGATTGACATACCTTATCGATTAAGCCAACTGACTTGAACAATTTTATTGGTCATAAAAGAATAAGAAATAAAGGATAAAGGATAAAGCTCTCGGCGTTGATCAACCCCTGAAGGATGCGCCATGCATTCGACTTCATTAAGCATCGTTGGAGGTGATTGAATGCATATTTGGCCTTTACAATGATTCGCAGTGGCCTACCGATGTGTCGAGCCAGTGCTGCTATCCTCCAAGACAAGTCTGGTACTTATTTGCCGACCCCGGAGGGATGGAAGGCTTGGTGGGCCATGGGCGCAGGGATCGATTCCACGTGCGTGTCGCAGCGACACCTCTAACCACTGCGCCACACGCGCCCTAGAATAAGAAATAGAAGAAATAGGAAAAAGAATTAGGAAAAGGAGAAGAAATGTTAGCAGGAACTGGAATGATAGCACGTTCTGAACTGGAGCAGATTTTCTCCAACTTCCATGAGTTCACATGGGAATGAATTGTTTCAATAATTATGACAGTCAGAGGAATGTCAAAGTTTACAGTATCGTGATGACTGGAAGTACGTGGCGATGATTATCGATCGATTGCTTTTGTACGTCTTCTTCGGAATCACCGTCGGTGGCACGTGTGGTATACTTTTTAGTGCACCGTATGTGTTCCAAGGTGAGTTCACCAATGCTATTAGACTTAGCGAAATCCAAACGCAGTGAACCATGAATATATAAGCCAACGGTGGTAGATTAAGATAGGGCCTAGGTTTGTAGCGATCGTTAGTTCACCTTAACAGTTGTCAAAAAACGAGCAAGACTTACACACCTTGCCGCCCAACGGTTTTCCTCCTCATCGTGGCTGGAAGGTGTGTTCCTGAGCGTCAGGCTGCAATATACAACGGGAGGATTTATTTCCCTCACAGGGTCCCCCAAGCTGAGAAGTAGTCCAGCATTTTCATGAGGAAGCCCACCTAAACCAATACTAGGATCCACCACCGTCTTGGTATCGAAGTCGCATGGGGGCAAATCTCGCTCTGATCCCACAAGGGCTGCGACTATCTGTGATGGTGACGACATGGGGTCGACTTTGGCCTGGTTGGCCTCTGAACTCCAGAGAATCGCAATGGCTAAACCAGCATAACTCCGAAAAAATGGAGACTATGCTGGAGCCCGCACAATCCTTGAGGGTGGGTCATCCCAGTATCCAAGTATCCAAGTATACACCTTTTACTGATTCGTATTTTTGAAAGCAAAAATCTGGCTGCGTCTACCTATGTTTTGATAAAACCAAATTTCGATGTTAAGTATGTTAATGCCGCACATTCTGCTTTTGAACGTCATACGACGATGCCCAATTTTTCTGCACCCGTGGTGCATAACAAACTCGATTCATGTGCTCCAAACATTCTTTTACTATGCATATCACAACATGATTCATGGCATAGTACCACGAAAATCGCTATAGAACTCATCGCAGACCAGAAAACTCGTCCAACCTCTGCTTTGTAAAGGAAAAAGCTGCTTTTTACATTGCAATACTCAGAGAACGGTTGTTTTCGCACGTGTCGGTTACATAACCTGTGTAAGTGAATTTGCTATTTCACTCTTCACAGAAAAATGTTTTGCTGTAAGCGTAACAACGTTGTAAGTGCATCGAAATAAATGCACTCGTCTGGCACTTCTCACCACACTTGCATTGATATCAATACGTAAAGTCGTGAATGTATTAAATAATAACTTGTTTTGTAAGTAAACGGTTTTCTTTGAAAGGTAGAGGCCAGTGCTTGCACCTTATGATTGCTGACATCGTTGTAGGTGTGGATCAACGAGAAGTACTCGATCGACTTATCAATCTCTACAAGACCGGTGGTGGTCGTGATTAGCTTTTCATGCGGGTATTCATTGAAAACGTACGACATGAACATATTTCGTTGTTACGATAAATGTACTGTTTTTCTTCTGGTGCTATATTTCTTTATCTTAATGAGTTAGTAGTTAATAGCGGATACCAGCAATTTGTTGGAAATTCAGCTGAATGGTTGCGATTGACAGCAGACTCATTTTACACTGGTTCCTCAATCATGTCGATAATCTTCGGCGCCCATTCCCCCAGAGGGCTACGATTGGAAGTGCTAACGGCGCCCGGTCGCCGGCTGCTGGAAGCTGGCGGCTGTTCGCAATACTGAACGACCCTCTATGATCAGTTGTCTCTCTGTTTTCTTAAAGAAATACTCCTTGCCGATTTCACTTTTTTGTTACTATTTATCCAAGATGAAGTCTCAATAACTGGAAAAAACAATACTCTCATCGTTTGCCCTTTTTCTCTTAGTCCATTTTGAAATTATATCCTAGTATTCGCAAACTGGAATCTCTCTCAATTATTCATTCAAAACATCACATTCCTTTGAGTGATTCGATTTGACGAAGAATCGTCCGGTAGTATCCACACATTCGGTGCGTTGCTGCCTTGCTCTTTGTCTGCTGTCCTTGGAAACCCGCACCTGCTCGAGTCGTCACACGGATAGGTGCCTAGTGATCGTTTGAAGAGACCAAATATTCATCTTCACCTGAGTTTTTGAGCTATGCAATTAAGTGTATTCCATGATAATTCCAATTTCTAGCTTGATTATCGTCTCAGCTTGTTCAGCCTAGAGAGGAGTGAGCCTCACTCTCTATGTGAACATCATAATTTGGTATACATTTGACACGATAAGGCAAACGGTGAAACATAGAGCCGTCATACTAATAATAATATTTATCATAATTAGATATAGAGGAATGAGAATAGAATGACATAGAGGAATGTCTGCAGCAGCACAAACGACGGTTTCTAGATTGATGGCGCTCGCCCATTGTTGATGATGGTACACCTCGACACCCATGAACATTCTCAAACTCATGTTGTAAACCAGGGAACGTTGACTGGTCACCGAAACATCAATTTGTGCCATAACATGTGGTACCATTGCGAGAAAATCCTCAGTTCTCAGATACTTGTAGAATATTGTCCATTTCTTTTTCTAAGCCTTGAATAGATTTTTTAGCTCCTTCTACCGTTTCTACAGTGACTAGTAAGAATTTCTTAACGCCGATCACAGGGTTTTCATCCGTGCCAGTGTCACTGCTGTCCATATCGCATGTATTTATTCTATTATGTTATATATTATACTATATAGGCTTATAAATATTATCTTATTCAATTTTACATACGACTACATGGCAGCCGATCCATGGCCTCGCATCCATCATCGGCGAAGTTCATCGGATTTGTGGAGTACGTTCATCTGCGGCCTCCTAGGGTTTTTGGTCCTTTTCACAGATATCACTGAAAGCTAGTCGAGTCAACTCTTCATGGAATAATAGGCGCACAGTGATGGAATGTTGCTACACCTTGTTAATTGGAAGCAGCCTAATAGAAAAATTTGCTAGCAAAGGGATAGAAGAATCGTCGAATTTCCTACGGCATTACTTGAATTTAATCTGTACCATCTGCAAATAGGAGCGCGTGTGGCGCAGTGGTTGGAGGCGCCACTGCGGCGAGCACGTGAAATGCGCCTATGGCCTACCAAGTTTCCCATCCCTCTGGGGTCGGCAAATTGGTACCAGACTTTTCTGGGAGGACAGCAGCACTGGCTCGATACATCAGCAGGCTACCGCGAGTCATTGTGAAGGCCAGTTATGCATTCAATCACCTCCAACGATACTTAATGAAGTCGAATGCATGGCGCATCCCTCAGGGATTGATCAACGCCGAGAACTTTATCCTTAATCCTTTTACCAGCTGTAATCCCATTACTCACCTAGCAAGTCTAGCAGGCATAGCAATATCTCTATTTCTTCCATGCTTAGCAAAGCTACCGAATGAGCGTCATTTGCATGAACAAGACGATAACCATCACATTTTTCGTTGAAGATGTCTTAGGATGTCCACGGTGAGCTGTTTCGGGTCTGCATTGGAGATAGCTTTCTCCGACCATCTAGAATACGCTTAAAGCATTTTTTGGTGCTGCATGCTGAACGACTTTCTATAAGCTTTCCTAGCGTCTCGTTCCAGATTGTTCTCCGGTTGTATTGGCTTACATTTAAGCACAGTCATGAACGAGTCGTCGATTATAATGACATAGAGAAGGTAGATAGAAAGCAGTAGAACTTTAGAAAGGGAAGGAGCCCATTCTTAAATGAATCTAGGTCTCGAATGAAGCATTGTGTTGCTTCCGTTACACTATTACACCCTCAGCAGCTACCACCTGTGAACGCATCACATATCATACCAGGTTAACCCTAGCTGTATCCCACACACGTAGGAGATCTGTAATCCATGAATGACCATTATCAACTCCGCTACTAGCCATTAGTTTCGACATTTTTCGAACAATCACTAAATCCTTTTAGAGGAGCACTTTTATCTTTACATTGTAAGAAATGTAAAAGAGAACAAGAAAGAAAAAGAAAAGAAAGAAGACGAGAAGCAAGAAGAATGGAAAAGTGAAAAGAGAGTTTGTTATAATTGTCATTGTTTTTTTCGATTTTCCATTAAAGTTCTAACCTCCTAACAGAATTTCTTCGATTATGTGCAATTTCATTGTGAGATATTTTTTTGGTAACAAGAAAAAAATCTCGGAGGAGACAAACTTCAGTGTTTTGCAAAAATGTCTCTACTCTATAAAAACAACTGTTCCGATTCTGCCAAAGCTCTTCACTCGACCTTTTTGGGTGGGCGATCGATTCTTATAATTTGTTGTTTCCAAGATAATAGAAAGATAAATCGCTTGGCCAACATTGAGAAAAGAGTTCATGATTCGCCTTGTATTTCCTTTATTTTCGCTTGAAATAGAACCACCTGCGACTAATGCTGTAATCTGTTAGGCTCAAAACGTTGTTGTTGTTGTTGTTGTTGTTGTTGTTGTTTCGAAGGTAATAGAAAGATAAATCGCTTTCCGGCCCTCTACATGATCACAAACAAAACTGTGAGTTTTAAGATCATGTAGAGGGCCGGAAATGATTGGGCGCCATCGACGATGTTCAACTGATCGACTGATCAACTGAAGATGTCATTTGGAGCAAATTGAAGGAATGCAGCTGAGAAAGTTCGTGGTAAAGTGAGATGTGTCACATTAATTGAACCGAAAGGAAGGGAAACGACATCGCATAGTTTAGCTGGTGTCTATTGCAACGATAACAGTCCATTTCACGATTACCCAACAGTCTGTAGGCTAAATATCATTTCAACCCACTTAAGCCACGAAGGTGTTTCTTGAAAAAAAAGCAGGAAATATTCAGCTTCCAGAGTCGTTGGAGAGTTAAAAACATGGTCGGCTTGCTTTATCTGTGAGAGTGGTTAGGGTTCTTTAAAACTATAACAAGCTATTCAGAGTTATTAAGAGTCAAAATTTTCTTAAGAGTTAAAATGCTAAATAGTTGAAAAATAAATGCAAATGAAATGTAAATTAAAAACAGCACATGTGGTGATATTGTAGCACTCTAGAAAGGACAGAGAATGAAGCTCTCGGCACTGATCAATCCCTGGGGGATGTGCCATGCATTCGACCTCATCGAGCTTCGTCTGGAAGTGATTGAATGCATAACTGGTCTTTACAATGACTCGCGACGACCTACCGATGTATCGAGCCAGTGCTGCTAACCTCCCAGACACGTCTGGTACCGATTTACCGATTGCAGATGGATGAAGGCTTTGGTGAGCCTGTGACGCGAGGGTCGATCCTATGTGTATTGCAGAGCGCCTACAACCACTGCGCCACGCGCGCCCTATAGCATAGCACTCTAATGGACGGTAAACCGTTTGTTCACTTGTTTTCATTTTCAAAACACGAGCTTCGGCAAAAAGAAAAAAAATGAGATAAGCACGCCTTCTGAACTACAGTTTTTTGCTGCTGGTTTTAATGACTTTTATCTCAATTTACGCAGTTTACATTGAGCTGAGCTGAGTCGAAAAGTGGCCATTGTTTTCGCAGCGTGTGAGTGTAAATCAACTCACTTCGGCATTTAAGCGTTCATGGAATCGAATACGTGATGATCAGTAAGAAATTGGCCAAGTCGAACGCTTTACCTTTATCCCCTCTTGACAGGATTTTGAAGCGTAATGAACAGTGAATTGTTGATAAGCCAGTGACGTTACCGTCGATGGGTGAACGAAGCTGTGGCACTGGAACAGTTCGCGAATAAAGAAACTTACCAAAACCATATGAAATCGTTATCATGTCTTTAGAATTGTAACCCACAAGACTCGATCTTACACGCCAACGCCTCATCAAACTTCGCGCAGTGTCACTGTAAAATTTGAAAGAGTTGAGTTTGGACGAAATCCTCCACCGCCAGCGCATGTTTACTGGACTCTGGGTAACTGATTATCACTCTCCTTGACCAAGATGTTTGTATTCCAATGTTTGTTGCTAATATTAATTCTTACACGTCAACTTTTTAAGAATTATTAATGAAGTTGAGCATGAGTGAAGATGGATCGGTCCACTGAATTGTTGTTGACGAATCGCTCCGCAAATCGTAGGAGTCCCTGCCTGCTTGTGAAAATGTTATTTGAAGAGCACCAAACTGCTCTACGAAAAGCACTTGAGCCAGAAATTGAACGTTTGGACATATCGTTGAACGGATTTTTCGAAATCCCTTAAAAATCGAGTCCGATAATTATCCAAAATGTTAATGAGAAAAGAATTCACAGCTAGTACCCAATGTTGGAAGGGCGCGTGTGGCGCAGTGGTTGGAGGCGCCACTGCGGTGCGCACGTGAAATGCGCCCATGGCCCACCAAGCCTTCCATCCCTCCGGGGTCGGCAAATTGGTACCAGAAATTGGTACCAGCACTGACTCGATACATCGGCAGGCCACCGCGAGTCATTGTAAAGGCCAGATATGCATTCAATCACTTCCAATGATACTTAATGAAGTCGCATGTATGGCGCATCCCTCAGGGATTGATCAACGCCGAGAACTTTATCCTTTTTTTAAACCAATGTTGGACGCAATGCTAACCAGCTGCATTAAGTGCAGTGACGGTGGAATGGAAAAAATTTCTTAGAGCACGTGAACCGTGGTGATGGCCTACCTAAGTATTTAAGTTAGTGCATGTACAATTGATGTTACTTAAATAATGCAAAGTAACCTGAGAAGGGGGCGGATAGCACAGTGAGTGATGCAGTTCATCACGAGCACGCTGCTAGTTTGATCCTGTTCAGGGACCACCAATCCCTCCGGAATTAGTAAATTGACTTCCAGGAAAAAAAGCAGACTTCTCCAGGAAAAAATCACCCTGTGCAATCTAAGCGGGGACGCGTTAGCCCGGCTATCTCAGGGCACCAGTGAGAATCGACTCCACCGGAAATCTAAGACACTGAATGAATATGAAGTGAAAATCCTCAAGCAGCAGCCAAAGCCGAGCGTAAATGATGGAGGACATTAGGGGATAATGAATGCCAAAAATGAATCGAACGTGAGAAATTCTAGGATCTGCACAGCACATCAGAAGAAGGGTCAGAAAATATCAGAAAATTCATCAGAAAATAAAATAAGTAGTAAAAAAACCAGCGACCGCCGTCCTAAGATAGTCTCCTAGTTTTCATTATATATCGCTGACGGACGTTATGGATCGGAAAGGTTTTCAACTTTGCGAAATCGATTCTTTCAGGGCGGATGAGTCTCGTGCGACGGCAGAGATTTCCTTTGATAAGTAGATCTACCGATGGAAGACGATGTAAAAGTAACATACTTGAAGTTAGAAATCAAGTAAATATCTTAAAGCCTGCAGCTGCGGCAAGTTTTGCCAGATTCTACGCCATTTCTAATTTTGTCTAGAGTATTGCAGTCTGAGCAACTCTCTTTCCCTTAGTGTTGAGATAAACGACGCTGATTTTCAAGTCATCCACCTCCGGCTGACAACAGCCCCTGTCGACCGAAATAAGATAATTTGTCTCACAACACGCTGTAGGTAGGATCAGCAACGAACTCTAGCCTATCTGTGTCTTTATCGGCATTTTCGCAAATGTTGAACATGTTCTGAATTCAAGTGACCCTGTTGAGCTATAAGCAGATCACGATACATTGGAGTTCATTACCGTAAATGCCCATTTTCTTCCACAGAATGGTAGATAGTCAGAGAAATGGAGCAGGAAGCATAAAATTCTCACTTTCAAAATAAGCTGTGTCACCGACAACGCCCAATTTTCTGTCAAACAGGGTAAGAAGCTTGAGGGTCCAAGGTCCCTGCATCCGTTGTTGTCGTCCTTTGCTCTCATCATCGACAGCAATCTCTCTGTCATTCTGTTTTCTTAATGAGTTAATGAGCAAACATGAAATTGTTATTACAGTATTTATTAATGCAAAATAGTTGATGTGTTGACGGTTTCGCCTTCTTCAGAGAGTGGAAATGTCGAATTGATATCCAATCTATTCTGCCAAAAACTTTCATAACCACAGCACTAATAAACAGTTTCCTTCAAACACTCACCTTTTTGCTGTTTGTTAGTCTTCCATTTATTTGGTTCACACCAGCCGCATAGAGTATTACATGTACAAGGAATGTACCTGGCTTACGTCAAAATTTGCCAAAGGTATGACGTAAGCTTGCCGGCGATGACTGACTGGATCTGATGTCAGTTTGATTTTTCCAGGCTTTAAACAAGGCGAGACCACGGAATCCTCAGCTTTTGCGTATTATTAAACACCGTAATAAGAAACTCGTAGTTGTTCATCAAGAAAACACTGAATTGTTGATCAGTGCGAAAGTTGAAAAAAGTCGGTCATGGGATCTGTAGCATTCTGACTGTACAGGAAACACCTAAGCTGTTACGAGATTCATGGAATAGTTGAATCTTCTTTGAAGAACTTTTTTGTTGATCATAGTGTCCAGAAAGTAGTCTTTTTCGGCCGATGTCTGGTACAAGTTACTTAGGTACTAGGATGCCCTCATCTTCACTGATTGTCCGGGCTCCAGCATAATTTACACTTACTACTTTAGCTATTGTGGTTTCCTGGAATCCCTTAGCCTAGTGATTGCCATGGATGTTTCACATTAGTTCAATTTCAATAGTTTTCCGTTCACAAACGAAAATCGATATCACCTCTATGGAATGATTTAAAGCTTGAATAGAATAGGCCTATCATAAAAAAATCAGATAGCCTAAGAGATATACATAAATGAAAACTCAGGTGTTTCAAATGTGGTAAAGAATAGTTGTTACCACAATGATAGTCGGCTGGGCCAAAAACAGTATGGGTAACTCGATATGAATTTTAATTCTTTACCTTGTCATGAAGGAGGAACTTGATAGAAGAAGGAGAGCAGCTTGGGCGGCATTCAAGCCTCTCAAAGAAGACACCGATCAACTGAAGGGCCCGAAAATCCGCGCTCATCTCTTCGATTCTACGGTCCTCCCTGCGCTCTGTTATGCTGCAGAGACATGGGTTGATATCAACCACGTCAAGAAAACTTCGCACTACTCACAAAGCGCTTGTCTTCTGAAATATAACCGGCACTCTTAATACCTAGCCGGAATGCGAAGCTATGACCTTCGAAATCTGTCACATCTTCGAGATTCAGGAGATTACACATCGATAGCGAAACATAGATGTGCCGGCCACATAATAAGAACAGACGACAGATAAACGAAAAGAACAGTAGAGTGGGCTCCAGAGAATGCAAACGTCCTCTTGGACGACCACCTACACCTTGGGCGGACGTGTTCGTAAACAAAGTTAATCAGCTGTACCCGCAGCTGCAGTTGTTTTACAGTTCACGGTATGAGACTCGCAAGTGCTACCATGTTCGAACAAGACCACCACCATGGACTACAATTGCGAGAGAAAGGAACGAATGGCATATGTACTGGGTGGGGTCCGCACAACTTGGGAAGACGGACCGCCCAAGTATCCTAGTACTTTGTCATAGTAAAGCCTCTTGTAGCTTAGAATTCCTTCAACGTCTTTATTCTAAACTTTGATTTTGTTGCATTGCTATAAAGTCAAACTTTCCGCCCGATTTAATCGATGCCTCCATAATTCTTGAAATTCTGCGTTTAACGACAAGTTCCCACATGGCTTAGTTCTCAGCTTCCTAAGCTTTCATCACGCTTGGACGACGTCCGTCCAGGTTCCACTTAACGATTCCATGAATGTTATCTAAAAACTTCACAATCGTCTCGTTCTTTTAAGTTTCAGTTCGTTTTTTTTTGCAGTATTTTTTGTGTGCGATGTGCGAATCGCTATGTCAATCGGAAATCAGTTCAACAGAAGAATTTACAAACTACTTTTATGTCTTTCTCCAAAATAGACATCATCGACTTCTCGTCTAATTTCACCATCTCGAGAGTTTTACAATAAGTGGAGCAAAAATGGAAGAAAAGGAAGTGATTTGTTACCTGTCATATTCTCTAGAGGTTAAAGAGAAGAGAACAGCTGTTATTCGGCCTAATTCTAAGTGAACCCACGCCAATGCGTTTTTTTTTTTGGAACATCCTGACAGGTCTGTGATGAGCTTCACGACAGGCAACGCCCAGCTTTCAGAGCTAGCCCGGACAAACCCTCTCGAAAATGGGTTTCATCCACCGAAACACTCCAGCTTATTAGTTCAAATAAATTTAGTTTTATGGAAATGTTAGATGGGTTAATTATGAGCTTTCCAATTCCTTCCACAGGCTTAACCGTGTTTTCGTTCATTCATTCTCGACGAAAGAATCAAATCGTATTTTTATGATAGCATAAGCTATGCACTCGAAATTCAAGTGCCAAAGGCTTCCTTTCTTAACAAGTAGAGCATCTCGATTATTTAATTTTAATAATAGACGGAAACTAAACTAAGAGCGCGTGTGGCGCAGTGGTTGGAGGCGCCACTGCGACACGCACGTGGAGTTGATCCTTGCGCCCATGACCCACCAAGCCTTCCATCCCTCCGGGGTCGGCAAATTGGTACCAGACTTGTCTGCGAGGATAGCAGCACTGACTTGACACATCGGCCGGCAACCGAGAGTCATTGTAAAGGCCAGATATGCATTCAATCACCTCCAGTGATACTTAATGAAGTCGAATGCATGGCGCATCCCTCAGGGATTGATCAACGCCGAGATTACAGCTTACTAAAGATTTTGCTGTCAAAGTTCATTTCACCCTACGCTCTTATGATTTTTGTAAATGGAAGAATTTCCGAGTGATTTCCGGCAGTTAATCTCTGTCATTTTCTCTCTCTCTAATCAGAAGCAAAGTAACCATTTAATGATGCTGAGATGTTTGCAAAACTCCGGACTGCAGGTGTCTGCGGTACGGAACGAACGCGCTATTGCCCTTTCCGGGGAGTAACGCGTTAACCACCACACCATGCGGATCCTTCGTTACGTCTGTCTCTTAGTTAGCTCTATCGATCTTTTGTCATTAGCAATCACCCGTCAACGGACCCAGTGAAGCTGTGGCTGCAGTTTTTTTTTAAAGAGTAGGCAGTAAATAATAAGTTAAAATTGTGATTATAAGTGTAGCCTCAGCTTAACTGGGTTCGTTGCTGATTTGGGCTCCCCAGACCAGCCTCGCTGACGGGTGACTGCTGATGGCAAAAGATCGATAGAGCTAGCTGAGAAATAGACGAAGCGAAGAACCCGCATGGTGTGGTGGTGAATGCGTTACTCCCCGGAAAGGACAATAGCGCGTTCGTTCCCGATTGAAGACACCTACAGTCTGGAGTTTTGCGAATATCTCAGCATTATTATAGTTATATTTCTCAATATATACCCTGCCATTAGAAAGAGCAGGCAGCAAATAATGATTTAAAAAAGTGATCATTCTAATGAAATGTTGCCTAGTTCACTAGAGTTTACCGACAGCACGAAAACAAGCAGGCAGTTCCACGGAATGATGCAGTCAAAACCGTTGTTCATTCAAGCCATATTGATCGCTCTTGTGGTTGAAGGTCGGTGAGGAAATCATCTTTTACCGTAATCGCCTTATTCTAGATTATAGTTAATATCACACATTTTAACCGCCCCAATTTATCAAATATCATGCAGAACACACACACAAACACACACACACAAACACACACACACACACACACACACACACACACACACACACACACACACACACACACACGCACACACACACACACACACACACATTTTCTTTTATTGGTGTTTTACTTCTTATGACAAGGCGTTTTTCTTTGTTTCTTGAAAAATTCGGCCTAGTGGATCGGACGGAGATTTGCCACCATGCGACTGGTCTGGTGCCGGCACGTTGGTCGATCGTGGTATTAGTTTACTCTTGGCTGGGCTTCCTGGTGGGGAATCTTTCTCGGCTTGGGGACCCTGCCGGAGGGACGGATCCTCTCGCTGTGAATGATTTTGGCGGCCCATCGCCCAGAAGCAGCTCGCAGCTACGATGAGGCAGTAAACCGTCGGGAGGACTAATGGTATTATGTATGTAATAAACAGAACATGTATATTTCTGAAACAATAATGCACACGAATTCAACACATCACAAAACAAGTAGACGACAATCTCCCCTGCACGACAAAAATCGCTCTGCTTTGAAAATGCAGATCACATTTCAACTTTGTTTGAATTCATATTAAACAGTGGCCGTTCGTAGTTTCTATACAGCAGTGACTCATTTTACAAAATCAAAATTTTGGAGGCTTGCACTGGAATCCCAATCAGCGGTTTACACACTCGTCGTGGCTAGGGACTGTTCCTGGGTGTCGCTCTGCGGTGTACAGCGAAGAGACTCATCCACGGCGCGGTCTTTCAAGTTGGGAGGGAGTTCGTCATTTCCATTGGGAAGCCCGGCTAGAAGTGGGTTGGTACATGGATCCACCGCCATCCTGGGGTCAAGCTGGTCGCGTGATGACAAATCCAATTCTGATCCATAAGGAGGGCGACTGCTTGTGGTGCTGACCACCTAGCGCAGCCTTTGGCTTGGCTGACTTTGGGACTGCAGGGAAACACAATGACTTAACCAGTAAGACTCCGAAAAGTGGAGAATATGGTGAGGCCCGCACAACCAGTGTGGGCGGGCCGGCCAAGTATCCAAGTAAGTAAAGAAATCGGTTCACGGACCGTGCTCAGGCCTTTCCCAAAGTCTCTCATCACCGATAACCATGAGTCCGAAAAAGTTTTTGTCGTTTTGGGTTAAGATTCCTTAAAGTAGGTGACACAGTTCCTACCATATTGTTCTCCTCATTCTTCGTTATTGTTAGTTGGAAGTGAAAATGTAGCGCCACTCATTAGCCTTGGTGACCTTGATGGGAAACAATCTTTTGTCGCAATGCAGATGGCGTTGGCCTACTGGAAAGCTACACATTATCAATAGCAAAAATAGTAATTATCGATTTAGACGTTTAGTCTCGTAAGTCATTCAGCGAAATTTAGCGCTCACCTCCGATGATGAGGAACGTCTTATGATGGATGTGTTCCGTGGTTATAATTCGCTTATTCAAGTGAGCTGTCTTTTCCTTCATATGAATAGGAAATCGATTTCAATCGTTATTAATCAATAATCATTGCAGCCAATCAAGAATATCAGTGATACACCTATTACTGTAAAAGTTGCTTTGCAACTTGTTCTACTCATTAATGTTGTAAGTGCGCTGTTTCGTTTTTTTTTTTGTTTGAAGTTTTGTTTAAATTACAATGGCAGTCTTATCGAAGAAAGCCACTAAAATTCATAGATATCGATTGATAGTTCTGTTATTCAAAGGAAAGCAGTTATGTTGATATGTGTGACAGTTATGCTCCTGGCTCTTTCGTAGTACATGTAGAAATACACAAAGCACAATGGTTATGGATATCGCATAGCAAATGCATCGTTTCTGGCTTAACCCCAAAGCGGTCGAACCAATATTTACATTCATCTTGGTTGGAAGACTAACACCAGTCTTGCTTGGAAAGTTCTTCTTTACATCCATAAAGGCTCGCAGTTGCTACTGGTAAAGATGTGGGCAACTGTATATAGAACATTCTCAGAATTTCAAGGTGAATATATTCTGCTAAGATTCAACTACATTTGTGAGAAAGGCAAGCTCTTCAGGAAACATCCAAAAACAAAAGGATAAAGCTTTCGACGTTGATCAATCCCTGGGGGATTCGCCGTGCATTCGACTATATCAAACAACGTTGTAGGTGGTTTAATCCACATCAAGCCTTTAAAATGAATTGCGGTGGCCTACCGATGTATCGAGCTAGTGTTGCTATTCTTCCAAACAAGTCTAGTACCAAATTGTCGACCTCTGAGGGATCGAAGGGTTGGCGAGCCTTGGGCGCGAGGATCGATCCCATGTGTATTTCAGGGCGCCTCCGACCCAAAGCTCCAGTTCCACCTCTGTCTTGGTGAGGTAACCAACAAAATGAACGTCGTAGCTCCACGTTTATCAAGAGGGAGCGAGTCGCTTAAAGATCCTTCAAGATCATTGAGGGTGTAGTGAAAAGAACAAAGAACACCCGACTCCGCGTCCATGTTTTCGACTGCAGTATTCTCTCTGATTCAGAAAGCCAGTCTCTGCGTAAGTGAGATGAAAGATTACTAGCGTTGTTTAACTCGTCGTCGAAAGGACAGTGCTACTCTTAGATTTCCTCTCGTATTATGCAAGAGAAAGAAGGTATCTGAAGCTTCCACCTACGTCATCGATGAAAGACCGAAGACGTTGTTCTACACTCAAAATTTTCGAAGACAAGGTGGATCGGGCATGTAAATAGAAAGATATGATGACGCTCAACGAGTTTTCACAACAAAGCGAACTCTGGGCTACTCTTGATCTCGACGTGTAGAAAAGGACGATCAACTGTCCCCCCTCGAGACACTGGACCACTGGACGATCAAGTGGACGATATTTGGTACTAACTTAAGGACTTCAGTAGACCATTTTCACAATGCGTCAAGAATTAAACGTATGCAAGAGAAAATACCTTTCAACTGGTATTCTGCTCTTAGCTCGAGATTTGCTTTCCCTGCACGCTAGAGCTTTCATGCTAGGACTGTCCTAGGTTTTTTCCACTTGCCAGCCTCTAGCCGCGTTTTTAGAACGATTGAAGTGATTGGGAACACTGATTATTTCTTAGCTAACTATATGGATGGAAGTCTCGAATCCTTTCTCATGCTCTGTAGTGTTGTTGAATCATTCGTTTTATGAAATTGCGATTTCTTCTTTTCTATATAAGATTTTCCATGGAGTTGTTGGAAAATAAACCGCCACATCAGAAAACCAGTTGGTCTTAGGTTGCTTCTAACTTTCCGTCTTACTGTAAAACAACGAATATTGACAAAAGGAAGACGTGGCTGCTTAAATTGTCGCAAAGAGCGGTTTCAGTTCGGAACCATATCGCCCCAATTGATATAAAAAGAGAGGGCAGCAATCCTGAATAATTTCAGGACGAGAAGGATCAAATAATGCACACGAATGTCTGGTTGACGTTGGTATGTAGACTAGTGATATTTCAACTACGACTTTATCGATTCATCCCAGTTGCTAGTATAGCGATCTATCGATCTCCAGAAATGGCATGACTTCCAAATGCGTTGGAATCCGGTGAATTACGGTGAAATCAAAGAGATACGAGTGTCACCCGACAAAGTCTGGCTTCCCGATATAGTTCTATTCAACAAGTACGGTATATATCATTTTTCCCACTCACCATTTTCATCAAATCAGTTTTCCGTTTTTCTGATTACAACATCGTTGACGAGTTATGGGCTATTTGGTGTTTGTTTTATCAGACATGGATATTTCATCACTTTTCTTTAAGCGCTGATGGAAACTATGAAGTTTCATTTATGTGTAACGTTGTCATAAATTATCATGGTGACATGCTTTGGGTACCACCTGCGCTCTATAAGAGTTCTTGTATCATTGGTGAGATGCCTAACCTTGAAAATGTTGCTAATCGATAAATCGATTGGTTGCGCAATTGCGATTGTTTTAGATGTGGAATTTTTCCCGTTCGACGAACAAGTGTGTACATTAATGTTCGGTTCGTGGACTGTGAGTTTTCCTTATCTCTATGCTTTGTCAGCTTTTAGTGTTTTTTCTTTACTTTGCATTAAAAAGCTCTAAAAGCTATTGGCGTTGATCAATCCCTGAGGGATGCGCCATGCATTCGACTTCATTAAGTATCGTTGGAGGTGAGTGAATGCATATCTGGCTTTTCCAAAAACTCGCAGTGCCCTGCCGATGTATCGAGCCAATGCTGCTTTCCTTCCAGACAAGTCTGGTACCAACTTGCCAACCCCGGAGGGATGAAAGGCTTGGGGAGCCATGGGATGCGTGCGTGTCGCAGTGGCGCCTCCAATCACTGGGTCACACGGGCCCTTTGCTTTGCATTACGATTACAAAAACATGATAAGATATTATCGAGCAATAGGAAAATAGTTGATAAGAATGATAAAAGGACCACCTCTTTGACTTTTTTCGTTATGGGACATTTCATACGGTGTATAAAATGAAATAACACTTGGTGTTTCTCATTAACCTACTAGTTTTAATTTAAAGCATCTTTACCACCTTATCCTCTTCTGCTTCGATGTCGTCCACTCAGCCAACGAACTTCATCGTATTGGCTCCGGTCGCGATCTCGCAGACGATTGCCAGCTCTCCTGACTGCTTCTAAGACGTCGACACCGACCTTGTATACACACGTTTTCAACGGTCAACTGAGTTGTGTTTGAATATTTACAACTATGAAATGGTCATAGATTGTCATCTAACAATGTGGAAATTGGCCGTCAAGCAAGCACTGTGCCCATATCTCATCGAGTTCAGACTCTATTCACTCAGCAAGAAGCTTAGTCGAAAAGTGGCCATATCTCATCCCAGAAGGCTCACTATCAGAACTTCGCGAAGACTCCTAGAACCGTTGTTTATCTTAGCTCCTATGAGAGAAGGGTTGAACTTTCAGCGTGATGGTAAATGTCTACTAAGAGCTCCTCTAGTCTTCTTGCACCGCGATTCAAGGCTGTTGCGTTTGGGATTAAAGATTTTTTTAGATTTAACGTCTATATAAACAGCGAAATTATGCTTCTAAATTTTGATAACTTTTATGTAAGCATACTACACTTGCTAACTTTTTATTTACTGCCTATTACAACTTCTCACTGCAGGGTATTATGTGTGACTCAGCCACAATGATGCTGGGATTTCTGCAAAATTCCGGACCGCAGGTGTCTCCGGTGCGGAACGAGAGCCCTATTACCACTTTCTGTGGGCTAACACGTTCACCACCACACCGTGCGAGTTCTTCGTTTCGCTTGTCTCTTAGCAAGCTCTATGCTTCTACACTTCACTTGTTTTCTAACTATGCGACTGGATTTCACATACTGTGGATAACAGCACTTCTTTCATTCTGTCAGTTACCTCACATCAGCCATGCAATGAAGTTCTGAAGTTGTGCATTAATTAAACTTATATATGGGAATTTTTTACTTTCCTACAAATGCTACTGAATGCTGATTTAGCCGATCCTCTTTAATATTATGGATATCCCCCTAGAGCGTTTCCAGGTCCTCAATGCAGTCAAACCCATTTTTGAGATTGTAACAATCATGTGCTGCTATCTCTGCCTTATACCATAACGCCTGATACATTTTAACAACAAATGATGTTTCAGTACAACGAGAATGAGATCAAACTTGAGTTCGAACAGGCCGAATGGGTAGATTTGTCCGAGTACGCGCCGTCTTCCATTTGGGATCTGATCGACGCGCCGGCATCGCTGGTGAATAAAAGGAGTCGCATTGAGTTTCAAGTCAGGATACGGTAGGTGGTAAAAACTGTGAAGCTATCTTCAGTTACAAAAGGTTTGGCTTTCACATTAAGCAGATGACACCTTAGCGGTACTTTTTAATAACGAGCGTACAACAAATGCATCGTATTTAGGCGTAAGACATTGTTCTACACAGTCGTCTTAATCATTCCCACTGTTATGATGGCATTTCTGAGTATGGCTGTCTTCTTTCTGCCAACTGACTCAGGTTAGTTGATGATAGATTAGAGTGGAAAGAAAGAAACACAACTGTCCATGGGCTGGATTCGAAAACTCATTGTTGATGTCAAGCCCAGGGCTATGACTCTGCTATTATTCACTCTAGAATTTTTCTGATAACAAGAGGTGAATTTTGATAGTACTCTCTTTTTTGAAATAGTCGTCATAACCACTACAAAATTTTGGCTGTTTCTTTTGTTATGAAGTGGAATAAACATTGAATAAGAAAACAAGTTCAGAAGTATACATGCAGAGGAGCTACAGAAGGTGGAGATTTAAGAAACAGCAGAGAATTCTTTACAGGAGAAAAGATGACGTTGACGATTTCCGTACTTCTCTCTATCGTCGTCTTCCTTCTACTGGTGTCAAAGATTCTTCCACCAACCTCTAGCACTATTCCACTTATGGCAAAGTGCGCAATCACATCAATGTTATATTATGACAGATAATAACTATCAAAAATATTATTTTTTAAACAGGCGGAACGAAGGACCTGCATGGTGTGGTGGTGAACGCGTTACTCTCCGGAAAGGACAATAGCGCGTTCGTTTCCTACCGCAGACACCTGCGGTCCGGAGTTTTGCAAATATTTCGGCATCATTGGCGTTATATTTTGCGATATATCTTGCCGTTAAAAAGAGTAGGCAGTAAATAATAAGTTAAAATTATAATTTTTTTAAATGATTGGGCACAGCTAGGTTAGTATAGAAGCTTTTATTTGGACAACCTTTGGGCGCCTTCGGGCTTCTTAAAGTCGCGGTGATCCAAGTCGGTGATCCACAGCTGGTTGGCCTCACGATGTGGGCGTTCGTTGTCGCATTAAGTCGAATTCAGTGGAAGAAGCACAGCTCGAATTAATAATAATGTCGTATACTCAACCGGAAAATCTTTGGTATTATTACGTTGCAGCCACAGTTCTTCTTTATTGAGAAGTCATTGAGCTGGTTATTCGCAAGCGAGGCTTCGTAGCGTATTTCCAGGTAGCGCTTAAAAGCGGTGCTGTTCAATAAGACGTTGTTCATGCCATTGGTAAAGAGAAACTGTTTTGTTCATTCGTGTTTCTATGCGAGACCATAGCAGTCCGTTAAAGCGCTCATCGAATAGATCCTGATCGTTAACCTTCTTTTGAATAAGTAATGAGTCAAGTTCGACACTTTAGGTCGAGTAAACGTGGACAAATACCGATTTTTAGAACCTTAGCCACATATTCTCAAACATCAAGCAATGGCAAAGACGAGATCGAAAACTGTTATTTTGATGTGAAAAGGTTCTACAGAGAAAATGAAGGCCATACCTTCTTTAAGGTCATTATTAGCGATTGAAGGAAAACCCTGAACTCATGAGGGCATCTTTAATTTGAATTTAAGGATTGAAATGAATGGTTCAGCAGGAGAGTCTCTATAAATTTATCTAGATGACTAAAGCCATTAATGGTGACTCGCAGTTCCAGAGGCTCCTTTCTCGACATTAGACTTGGTCATCTTCCCATTGAGGTACCATGATAAAATCGACCACATCAACGTCAGTCAAAGGTTTCAATCAACTGCTATCCCTGCTATCCCTACTATCGCTACTATCCCGCTGTCCCGCTATTTTACATAGAAACTATACAATTCCTCAACATCATCCTAGCCCACCACTTTTTTCTGCTTGGGTTATCATTTCTTGAGGAAATTCCCTTATCAAAAAGCGTCTGCAGCGTCTGCTTATCCTGTATTTCGTAATAACAACAAGACAGAGAGGGATAACCATAAATCACAAGTAGGTAGTCAGGAAATAGGTAATACATTGTCTTATATAAAAGGGCTGCGTCGGGTCAGGTTACTCATTGGAGTGGTGCTCCATCTACTGGATTTGTCACAATCCAACTTCGAAGTCCTGCACCGAAAGAAATAACTTCTGTTAGCATTATATTCGAATCATTGTGGCTCTGAAGAGCAGCTATGAGGACTTCGTCACTTTTTGTTTACTGCTTGGCCTTTTTTAATGGTAGGGTACTGCGTGAAATATAACCATAATGATGCTGACATATCTGCATAACTCTGAAGCCTGATGTCTGCGATGGGAACTGAACGCGCTATTACCCTTTCTGGTGGCTAACGCGTTCACCACCACACCATGCGAGTCCTTCGTTTCGCCTTTTTTTATGAGTGGAAAAAGCTATGAAGATATTCCGGAAAAGTTTTAAAGATTCAAGGTGAAGTTTATAGCGCCGAAAACTTGTGTTAATGCGCTAAGGTGATGCTGTAAAGCGCGTGTAGTTAGCAACTTACGCGAGGTTTTGAATTATTTCTAATGAAAAAAATTTGCTTTCACATTTTATCGGGCTAAATGGAATACCCTGTTAGTTAAAACAGTGCCAGATACGGCTGTTTGCAAAATGAAACAACGCCACGTTCCCGACTATCGCTGGATTTGCATTCTGTATGTGATTAGCACGCCCTTTACTCTCTTCAACAACAGGATCGTTATGAATTTTACACCGCATATCTCCTGTCTACATACTGTGAAAAGCCTTTTGATTCAGTGAGGCAAAACGATCACAGAAACTGCGGGTAATCAGGTCACCACAGCTTAATATAAGCAGTCCGAAATAATGATTCTATCTCGTCGGAGTTGTCCATTCCCATCCACTTCACCTTGTTTGCATTGACAGTGACATTGCGTTATACCATCAGGCATCAGCCAAGCTAAATAACGTCGGACGATACTAAAATCGTACCTCTGGAATTCAACATCTTGGGACAACGGTGTGCACGGTTCTTTCTGCGGTTGCTACGTTTACGCGTCACTGGATGAGCATCTTCTGATGCTCCAACAATATACAAATAGCAGCAGCTGCGCATAGAGTTCTTCCTGAAAGTTCCCGATGAAAATCACGATGCTCTTCTAGTTACTTAGGTGAAGAGAACTCACTGGGAAATTCTGGCACGGGATAAAAATTACTGGTCACTTTATTGGGATCCATTAGAGAATCGAGATTATCGACAGTGAAGTGGGCCATGTGGGATCCAGATGTGAATGGCACACAAGATTCAGAACATTGCAAAATCAATAAAGTATATTATTGATCAAAAATAGCAGGTGCCTAAGTCTAACTAGTTCATAAGTATTATGAAAGAGAAGGTTGCTTTGATTTTTAGACAAAGTTCGCGTTTATAGGTACCTTTTGCTTACATTTGTACTCAACGTCATAACAATCTTAGTTACGGTCATCATTATCAACATCTACTTCCGCAGTCCGAACACATACCGTATGCCGACGTGGGTGCGGAAACTGTTCCTCGAGGTTGGCGTCCTTGTTGACTCTTTCCATGAGGAATTTACATCAACATTATATCCTCTCTTTTCTCTATTTTTAGTGGATGCCTTTTGTAATGTGCATGCAGCGGCCGAAGTCCACTTCTCGAAAACAGGCCAATGAACGAAAAGGCGTCACCCAATTACCAGGATTGGGGAAGTTCACTCTCAATCCGGCCACTCATCATCCATTCTGTCCAAGTGCCGATGATAGGTAATCATAAGGCAAAAAAATCATAAGATATGCAAAACATAGAAGAGAAAAACCCATCTGCACTGAATGCGAACGAACTAGAATAGCTGCACAGAACGCATCTCTTTCACTACCTAGAACATAGGCGTAATATTAGAACAGTGATAACAGAATACCTTGAAAAGAACTATCCGCATTCTTGAAAATTTTAGCTATTGCTTAAAGAAGAGTTTGAAGTCCAGTAATCCGCCGACTGAGACTGCTATAAAAGTGTGCTCTAAATCCCATGTGAAAATCTTCATATTACCCAGGATTGATTTCCTATTAACCTTAGCATTGAATCATGACTGCTGACTGCATGAGTTCAAGTACGATACATCTGATCTCTTGTGGTACTTGCGGAGACGAATGTATTGGCGAAACGGGCAAACCTTTATGTATCCACATAAAAGAACAGCTAGATGGCAAACGAAAAGCAAAACAAGGCACACCACTAGGGGCGCATGGGATACAAAAGCGTAGCGGTGACGATTTTGATATAGAAGTCGTTGCGTAGTTTTCTTGTTCAGCAATCGCGAGGTTGTTATACAGCATACATTTACTTCCGTAGAAAAACACACAGCAGTAGCTGACGTTTCGGCAGTATCGCCTTCTTCAGAACCTGGAAGGGTATACTGATATACAATTTGTTAGGCCAAACACTTCAATAACACTTACAGTAAGACGATAAACTTCACGGCAATTACATGATCAACAGCTTCTCGAAAAACTCTAGACTAAGACAGAGTCGGCGACTAAGACACTAACGCGCAAACTCCTTGAAGCTTTTGGATAAATGCCAAAAATCCCGCAATGAATAGCAGGGAGGAATGAATGCCCAGAGGTCACACGCAACCTGGCTCCGTATCTTTGGACCAATTTCTGATGTGGGGTAGCGTAGTCATCAACCATACGCGACTACAATCAGCTGTTCTTCCCATCCTCATTGGAAGTCATGTAAAAAAGCGATGAGTTTTTCGAGAAGCTGTTGATCATGTAATTGCCATGAAGTTTTTCGTCTTACTGTAAGTGTTATTGAAGTGTTTGGCCTAATAAATTGTATATCAGTATACCCTTCCAGGTTCTGTAGAAGGCGATACTGCCGAAACGTCAGCTACTGTTGTGTTGTATTGTATTGGGTGTTTTTCTATGGAAGTAAATGTATGCTGTATAACAACCTCGCGATTGCTGAACAAGAAAACTACGTATTCATACTCCAATGCCGAGGTTAATAGAAAGTCGAACCAGGGAACTGATAGAAGTCGTTATCCTCGCGCGGGATCCTAAA
Organism: Angiostrongylus cantonensis; assembly: GCA_009735665.1. NCBI lineage: Eukaryota > Metazoa > Nematoda > Chromadorea > Rhabditida > Metastrongylidae > Angiostrongylus > Angiostrongylus cantonensis. The sequence goes on along the minus strand of MQTX01000086.1, from coordinate 1,745,361 downwards.
ACAGCAACACGCAAACTCCTCGAGGCTTTTTGGACAAATGCCAAAAATCCTACAATGAATAGCAGAAAGGAATGCCGCGAGATCACGCGTGATTTCGTCCCTTACCTTCGTATCGATAGTTGGTGGGGGGTGGTGGTGCAGTTGTCAACCATATGGGACCCTTAGCGGCTGCTCATCGTCGGTGGAAGACAGGTGAAAAAAGCGGTGGGCTTTTTCGAGAAGCCGTAGATCTTGTAATTATCGAACAGATTTTCATCTTTCCGTTTGTGCTGTTGAAGCGTTTTACCTAGCAAGGTGCGTATTAGTGTGCCTTTCCAGGCTCTAAAGACGGCGATTCTGCCAAAACGTCAGCTACGGTTGTGTTGTATGTGTGTGTTATTGTATGGGAGTAAACGTACGCTGTTTAACAACCTCGCGACTGTTGAGAGAGAAAACGACGGAATCTCCATAACGTTTGGGAAAGCAAAACTGAAATATCTTATAGGACTGCATCCACTAAGGTACACAGTAGCACCAACGAAATCACTCAAGACCCGACTACGTCTATGTATTATCCTTTGCCTGTGGACGCACTGCAGGCTATTGATGCTATCGAATACATCACCGAATACTTAAAACAGGATGAGGAATACAAAATGGTAAGCAAAGATTTCTCTAAGGGTGAATTTGAGCCTAATCTATGACTCCCAGAATTAGCTGATTTCCTCACAAAGAAGTGATTGGTTTCACTCCTCGTTATAGTATCGATATATTCTAGTACCGTGATGATTGGAAGTTCGTGGCCATGATTATCGATCGATTACTTTTGTACGTCTTTTTCGGCATCACCGCTGGTGGGACATGTGGAATTCTATTCAGTGCGCCGTATGTGTTTCAAGGTAATCGGCTAGTGCTACAGTTCAGAACGAAACTCTGGAATGAGCTACTTAGTTTTCGCTGGTTTTCGTTTCTCACAATGTTGCGGACAGATTGGTGCAAAAAGTGTGGCACTCTTCGCGCATTGTGATTAAGAGGTCATAAAACCCAACCCTTAATGATTTGTGTTGAAGATCGGCTTGAATTTCCAGGTGTTAATCAACGTGAAGTACTTCAACGATTAATTGAATTATACAAGACCCGAGGCAGCGATAGTTAACCACGTAACGATGCGGGTATCAACAAGAATTTTACTTAACAGGTCTTGTGTCTTTCATTAAGTGTCTTCTGCAGATGTTTCCTTGAGAGATTTCAGTGAATAAACCTAATATGTTTGTTATGATTGCTTGTCAGCACTGTTGCAGACATTTGCAAAGCGTGAAAGCATAGGTGGCGAAATGGAGCTACACTTAATTTGTGATGAAACTCGACTGTTTAGCGACATCCACAGTTCTGCGAGTCGCTTTTGCAACTGATTAGACGGAAACGAAATGATCGGTCCACAGTTCTGAGCGCAATAATAGGCCAACTCCTGTTCGATAGTAACTCTTATTGAAGCACCGTTAGCGGAAAGCAGCCTACCCGGTGCTGATCGCATACGGATCGTGGTGAGCATAGTTTTCACTGCGGAAGGGACTAGATACTTTTGCTACAAAGCAGCGAATCTATAATATGAGGTACTGTGGCGCAGAGTTTTTAATGAAAAGCTGATCTCACTGCTGACGCAGCTCTCCGATTCTCTTCACATGCTCTGAAGTTATGGCGTTTACAATGACATCATCAGATCATTTTTGACATAGTTGTTTGTGAAATATGACTTTAATGATGCTGAAATATTTGCAAAACTCCGCACCGCAGGTGTCTGCGGTGGGGAACGAGCGCGCCATTGTCCTTTTCGGGAAGTAACGCATTCACCACCACACAATGAGGGTCCTTCGTTTCGCCTGTCTCTCAGCTAGCTCTATCGATCTTTTGCCATCAACTATCACCTGTCAGCGGGACCGATCTAGAGAGCCCAAATCGGCAACGAACCCAGTTAAGCTTACACTGCAGTTATAGTCACAATTTTAACTTATTATTTACTGCCTACTCTTTTTAATGGCAGGTTATACTTTACGAAAGGTGTCGTTGTTTGTTTCGAGCTCGTACTTCCTGATGTGCACAAATAATTAAAGTGGGCAAGTGTTCGATAACAGATGACCAAGAACACTGTATGCAGATTGCAATTCAAACAACACCGTTGTTGCAGAGCGATCCCCAGACACAACTGGTACTATCTTTACCACCGCATGCCGCGCATGGTGTGCCATTCGTGTAGATTGGAACACTGACATTGATGTGCCTAAGTTACACAGAAGTCAGCGTGTCAAGAAATCAGTAAGATTTTACGTGATTACTTACGGTTTCCCATATAAACAGACGAACGACACATTGGGAATGACGTAATCGTAGTAACCGTCGTCACTGTCGTCGCTGTCGGTAACCTCACTCTCAGAATCGCATATGACATATGCACATCCAAGCGCAGTCATTCTTGCATTTGCAGCCTGAAACTGTGTTTTCTGCTCACTATATCACTAATATCATTTCTATTTTGTTAGAAATAGATCAAACAAACTACCGATTGAGACCACTTAGCCACTTAACTGCTGGACGATGGAATATAGTATTTTAAAGTATGTGGTCAATGGTAACCAAGTATCAAAAAGACAGAAATAAACAGTTCGTTGTCAACTTTTTTCAAGTGTGCTAGGATATTTCATTACTACCAACCCGAAGGAATGGAATTTCTGATACGTTGTGATAGGATGGAAATAGGCTATGGCTAACATTGTATGGCTTCGCTGTCTCGAACCATCTCTGCACCTCCTAAAAAGCGAAATTTTAAAAATGCTATAACCGTAAACATTGAATTTTTCCATTTAAGTACTACTTAAATCTATGATTTCAAATAAGGACGCGTGAGACACAGTGGTTGGAGGCGCCACTGCGACACACACGTGGAATCGATCCCAGCGCCCATTGCTCACCAAGCCTTCCATCATTCCGGGGTCGGCGAATTGGTACCAGACTCGTCTGAGAGGTTAATAGCACTAGCTCGATACATCGGTAACCCACCGCGAGTCATTGTAAAGGCCAGATATGCATTCATTCACCTCCAACGATACTTAATGTAGTCGAATGCATGGCGCATCCCGCAGGGAATGGTCAACGCCGAGAGCTTTATCCTTTATCCTTATGCTACTGCTTACTATATGTTACTGTGGCCTTCTAGTATTATTTTAAAATATTGGTGTACCTTATTTTCTTGACAAAAGCGTACATTTCGTTATAAAAACTGTAACTCTGCGCTAACGCACCCTGGCCATGTTGACGAACGCTTCACCGAGGATGACGCGATCAGGTATGGTGTCGTTGTTACTGCCGACGTAATCGAAGTCAGGTTCGCTTGTGTGGTTGCAATTATATATAGCAATTGGAAGAGCCTCATTCTCCAGTTCGCAGTCATATCCCTATAAAAACAACATGAAAATTAATTTCCCAACTAAACGGAAGCAAAAGGGATTCTTTCCGATGGTAATAATCCGTTACCACATAGTTCATGTCACTCGCTGGCGGGTACCCAAGAACTGATCCATTCGCTATATGGCCTCTAAAGGTGAGTTTAAAAGAAACTATATGGTAATGCTAGTTACTCGGTCATATACGAATGACCGACAATGGCTTTCAAAAAATCTGAAAATCAAACAGATCACAGTAGCAACAGACCTCCAGATGTTATGACTCCTCAAAACCCTCTGTCTATCGTCATGTGTCATGCTTGTCCCATTACATTCCGGTGCTGGATTCGCTAAGAAAAAATCATATGAAGAACAAGAAACGTTGTGTAGGTTCGATATTAGGCATCAAATTGTGGAAAAAAGAAAAAAAAACGGAAGGTACTGACCTGGGTTTTCCTTGGAGGTGATGATCTGGGATTCCTAAATGATTTCAATGAATTCTTCAATGTCGTTGCCAAACATTCTCGTCGTCTTTAACACAATCACTACGTATCTGGTTTCTCGATAAACAGTGGTAATTTTTCTATTAAGAGACAGTTGAGTAGAAAGACTTATGCAGTCATAGAAAAGACTCTGATTTATAGCCTTAAAGGTACACATATACTTTTTATAGAACATTCTGTTATTTTCAAACTTGTGTAAAATTAATGTTCTCAAAAAGATTCTACCCGAGTGTAAATTGCAGAACTTGCCTTGTATTGAAAGTAGGGAATAAAGGATAAATAAAGCTCTCGGCGTTGATGAATCCTTAAAAGAGGCGCCATGCATTCGACTTCATTAAGTATCGTTTGAAAATCATTGAATGCACATCTGGCCTATACAATGAATGACGTACAGTGGTCCACTGATGTATCGAAGCAGTGCTGCTATTCTCCCAGACAAGTCTGGTACCAATTTGCCGATCCCGGAAGGATGGAAGGCCAGGTGGGCCATGGGAGCAGTGATCGATCCTATGTGTGTTTTCAACAGCGCCTTTGACCACTGCGTTACAAAAGCTCATTGAAAATATGAGAATCATAGAAGAATCATGCGAAAAGTACGTCTCGCTGGTTGCAGAAAATAAAAATGTTGTCCTGACAGAATATGCAAACGAGCAGCTGCTTAACAACGACTTGCAGATTCCCATCTCTTTAATTCAACTGGCGAAATCTATTCCCAGCCGAAATATGTTCGCTTACATTTGAAAGCCATATTATTTCCACAGCACACATGTTTAATTTAATGCGTCATATCGGTGAAAATGCTTTAAGCGAGGCTAGACGTACCGTAAGGAGAATTAGAAGAACTACGACGATCATCATACTTGATGAATGATTTTCCATTCGAACGGACTACTTTTATACTAACCAAACTCGTTTTTTCTTTCCTCTGTTCGCACTTTATTGTGCTGTGGATCGATAGCTTTGAGCCGAGATATCGTATCCAGGAAACCTAATTTCCGCGTTTTTAAATCAATTTCCTTGCCGTCAATTGTTAAAAACATCAAAAATTCAACGCCACGCCACTCCCATAGAAACGGAATGGGACCGTCTCAGATATCCCATTTTAACTGAACAGCTACTCGTTTCAAGAAGACTCTGAACACAAGGTGTTCCGGCTGACACTGGAGCAATGAAAAATGAGTGAACAAGAAGAAAAGATGAATTGAATTTGTTAATATTTTGAACATTTTAGATCTGCCTAAGTGCATTAAGGACAACATGTAAAATACCTAAGGGTGTTTATTACTTCGTTGGTAAACATTAAGTAGTTTTAGGAGTATAAAAACCTCCAGAATTCTCCTCATTGTGAGAAGGGCATGATTGTTTTCGACTTGTTCAAAAGAGCGGATTAATTGCAAATATCTTGAGAGGTTTGGTAAAGCCCTGGATTGAACCACATTTTAGTGTATCTGAGCTTAGCAGTTTCTTATTTTTCTCAGAAAAAAAAACGCTATATCTTTGAGAGGCAAAAGGGTAGAATTATTGTGCTTTTGATTTAAAAATATTGATTAATAGTGATTTTATCTGCAGCCTCAGCTTAAGGGGGCTCATTGCTGATTTGGGCTCCCAAGATCAATCCCTTTGAAGGGTGATTGCTGATGGTACTGATCGATAGAAAACGAGCTGAGAGAAAGGCGAAACGAAGGACACGTATGGTGTGGTGGTGAATGCGTTAGCCCTCAGAAAAGCTAACAAATAGCGCGTTCGTTCCTCACCGCAGACACCTGAGGTTCGGAGTTTCGCAAATATCGATTGCGGTTGTGTCACACAGGATACCCTGCCGTGAAAAATTGTAGTAGGCAGTAAATAAAAAAATTAACATTGTGAATAGTATTCTTTCTTTGATGAGCTTACACGAGGTTAATAGTAATATTTATTATCGGCTAACGTTTAAACGTCTTCGTCCTCATAAGAGCCGATGGTCCGAGTCGATGGTCCACGCTTGTTATTCGTCTCGATGTGGCGGCTTCGCCTGCGTGTCGAGTCAGGTCTTCTTCAGCGGTCATCTCCTCGAACACTCATTCGGTGATGCCCTTTATAAACGATGCTGATGGTGAATATATTGATAATATCCGTTGATAACTACTTGTTTTCTTCCGGACATATATCATCGCGCACATCGTGCAGAAATCGGTGTTGTTATTAGCTAGCACAAAGCGTATTAATACTTCGAAACCGACTTTCCTTGAACCTCGGTGTGCATGAGAGGAAGACCTGACTCGACACCTGACATACATCATCGCACACATCGTGCAGAAGCATCTGACCAGGTGAACGTGATGCCTACGATCTCATTTCTGTTTTTTACAAAAACGCCACCAAATTATTTATATTCCATGGAATATAATCGTGACAACAATGGACACTACGTGCAAATTTCCGACAAATTTTTGACCGACAGTAACCCTTTCAAATGGCGTTTTTCGTGCCACTGTCCTTCCATTGCCCTTTCTTTGTCAGTTGTATTTACAATTGAAAAATTCATTTCGACAAGCGTTTGACACGCGCCTTTCGGAAACGTTCGTTTCTCAATACATACATTTACAATTGAATGGGCTCATCTCGTGAGCTATGTGAAGCCCCATTCATCTTCCATTCAATTTTTCCTCTGTTATCGTTGTTCAAGTATCTGATTGACCTACACTACAAAAAATCACTCCTTTTTGCAGGTAGTTTTCGTAGAGCGCGCTATCAGCCTCCCGATATCATTCCATCCTTCTTTACGTCGTCTGTTGACAACACTTTTTTTAACTGACCCATCTATGCTCCACTACTAAACTATATCCTCATGTACCGCTAAAATCAGACATTTCTCAAATCTCCCAACTGCCTAGTTCGTCATGATATACTGCATGCCGTTATACTATAGAAGGCATAACTCAAGCATTCTGCTAATCACCTGTACATTGTAGTCCCGCTGAGCGTCGAGTGACTCGAGCGGGCGCCAGTAAATCCTCCATTTTTCCCTATCGCGTGCAAAAGTAGCCCAGTGGATTCTCCTCGCTTTAGGGACTCGTCGAGCATCATATCTTTCTTCTAGGCTTTTCGTGAAGAACTCTGACCATCGGGTCGGTGGCCTTCCTGCAGTACGTTTGACATCCCGAGCAATCCACTCACTAACAGCTCTTCTCCATCTGTTATCATTCATACGCATTACGTGTCCGGCCCACCTTATCTTCGACTGTTTGGCGGATAGAACGGCATCTTTGATTTTCGATCGTTGACGTATGTCGGAGCTTCGGATCCCATCCCTGACTTTCCACAGACGAAATGGCATATCGGATTTCGGAAAGGAAAACCGGTGGAACAACATATCCATCCTCTTTAATTTCATAAGACGGGAGATGGACGTGGCTATCGAAGAGATCTGAGTAGTAGTCGTGGATGATTTTCTCCATTGCCTTTCTGGACGCTGTTATTGTTCCGTCTGGGCGTCGGAGTGCAATCATCTTGGTCTTGTAATTGGTGAAGCTTCGGCGGGCTTTGCGAATGCTTTTCCCAGCCTCTGCAGCTTCGACCATTACCGCTGCTTTTCTCTCTTTAAGATCTTCCTTTATCGCCTGTCTGCATTGTTTCGCAGGCTCGGACGTTAGTTCGCGGTTGCCTGTAGCTTGTGCGAGTCCACGCTGGCGTATTAGCTCGACAGTTTCCGGAGACAGTCGTCTCTTGGTGACCTTCGGACTCTCAGCTTTCATGGCGCTAACATGAAGATGTTCAATGAGCCGATTAATTTTTTATTCTGTTTCTCGCAGCGACCGGGTTTCTGATGCATACGTTAGGGCAGGAAGTACCGTTGAACCGAGAAGATAGACAGGAAGTCGGGTGTTCTTTGTTCTCTTCACTACATCTTAGATGCTCTTGAAAGCTCCCCAAGCCACTCGTTTCCTTCTGCTCAGCTCTGGAGCTAAGTCGTTCATCATATTGATTTCCCGAGCTAGATAGACATAACTGGAGCATTCGGAGATAATCGTTCCGTTGAGCGTGAATGGGGCAAACGAAACCAATCCGTTCTTCATGAACATCGTTTTCTTGAGATTTAGTCGAAGACCAATCTTTCCACACGCTTTATCAAAGTCTGCAAGCATGCGTTCCGCTTGGCTAATGTCTGGTGTTATAAGAACGATATCATCAGCAAAGCGAAGGTGGTGTATCTGCCGACCATCGATTTTCACTCCCATATTATCCCATTCCAATGTTCGCATGACGTTTTGAATGGTGGCGATAAATAATTTGGAGAGATGGTGTAGCCTTGCTTACCATTCTTTCGACGTCAGCGTTAATATAGTTATAGAACAGTGATATCTTGGTAGCGAAATTTTTGTACAGCTCACGAAGAATCTTTATGTACTGAGTAGGGACTCCTTGATTACCAAGACGTCGTACCTTATCATTCTTGCTTGCATGAACAAGCCTTCTATCGAGGACTCGAATGCAAGTGTGCGTGCATTGTAGGTACAGATCGTCACCATTGTTCATGTTCCGGGCAGCTTCCATTTTAGCAGCTTCTCCGTACTCGTCCTACCCAATGCTGCGAAATTGGGGGCTCTTTCGGGGTCAGGAAAATAAGGCCCGTTTTTTTTTTACTGTGTTTAGCACATTTGATACCCACGTATAGCCTGCTGGGCTCTGAACGTGGGGGGTGGTTATACTCACGGGTAGCTTGCCAGGCTCTCCCAGAGTGGACATGGAGCTTATTTGTTTGAGGCGACTCCTAACCGCCTCCCATATACTTCCCTGTCACTTGATTGCAGGCTTTTGGCCGAATTGACTCGTAGAATACAATCCAGATAAAGCGAGAATGCACTCACACACGCATGCATGAATACGCCTAGCAAATATGAAAGGTATGTGCAAATCGGCGCAGCAGAATCATGGATTCCATCCCCTGGATCCACCTGCGTCTCAAGGAAGCAAAGTCGCTTTTGGTCTGCGATTAACCCCTTATCTGCCCCCTGGGAACGCACCACGTAGCCTCGCGACTAACCGGCTCGAGATCCCTCATATGAGGGAGATCCGTGGCATTCTGCTAATTATGCGTAAAATTGTGTGCATATATGAGGTGCTACTTTATCTCCCACTTTATTAACAGAATGTTGAAAAAGCCATTAAGTGTAGAAGACGATCAAATTGGGACTCCGTCTGTGTTAGGTGAATTATGACGATACTGCTTTCCTTCTTCAGCACAACTTACTCACATTATATTAGTTGAAGCTTTTAGCTTTACCATCTCATGCCAAGAATTCATCTCGATTTGTCTGTCTTTGAACCTGAGGTGTTCTGTAATGTTGCTTTCATTTCGACTTATGCGCAGCTTTATCCATTTTCTGTTCTCGTTGAAGTCATTGAATATCTTCTATGGTATCCTTCAACGAGGTCATGAAATCGTCGGTGAATCAATTGTTTAATAGAAATTTGTCATCATACCGCATGGCCTCCTCGTCTCAGTCAAATGACTTCATTACCTACTCCAATGTAGCAACGAACATGTTTGACCAGATGATGTTTCCTTAATGGTTTCACTATTCTTGAGGCGGAAACTCCCTGTGTTCTCGTGGTGCAAAAGTGTTCTTGGTTTATCTATGAAGACCATCTTACTATTTAAATAGTATGCTTACCATCGTTTTTCTAAATTTTCATACACAGAAATATTGTAACATTAAGAAGAGCTACGGCCAAGTGTAGGTGTAACAAAGTGGTAGAACAAACGAGTACACAAGTCAACAGCAATCTTTACGTGCCCTATTTCACTCAGAATTGATTTTATTAAATGGAATGGAACCGTTAGAGTACACACATTTTTGATGGCAAGAAACGGCTTTACTTCTACGTGTTTCGTGAAATTTCCACCTTGTTGCGTCTGGAGGAAATAAAGCTTTTGGAAAGCAGATTGGTTTTCGGCTTGGTACCCGAAACATCTCTCGTACAGGAAGTGGCCACGATGTTTGAAGAAGAGGCACCCTTCACGTGAGGGGTGAGCAAAGTATAACGCAAACCTCTATAGCTCGACTCGCACTTCCTTTGCTGAAGTGTCGGTACTGAAAAGTGTGCCAGTGCGTTATGATAGAGACGAATTGGTCCATTTCTGTTGACAAATACGAGATAAAGGATAAAGGATAAAGCTCTCGGCGTTGATCAATCCCTGAGGGATGCGCCATGCATTCGACTTCATTAAGCATCGTTGGCGGTGATTGAATGCATATCTGGCCTTTACAATGACTCGCGGTGGCCGGGCGATGTATCGAGCCAGTGCTGCTATCCTCCCAGACAAGTCTGGTACCAAATTGCCGACCTCGAAGGGATCGGAGGGATGGAAGGCTTGGTGGGCCATGGGCGCATTTCACGTACGCGCCACAGTGGCGCCTCCAACCACTGCTCCACACACGCCCTTCAAATACGAGATACAGCTATTAAAGTTTTCGGTGAATTTCGTCGAGCTGCTGACAGTACTTTTTCGCCGTTGACGTTCCTCTTAGATTCAAAAAACTGTGATAGATGAAACCAGCTGTACACCACCAAAAGGCTAGCGTGATTTCTCTTTGGTGCAATTTCGAGTTTAGGAAGCGCTACGGATCTGCACCATGACAAAGAACCTTTGACCGACGACACCACAGGACGATTATTTCTTTGATTGTTGTACAAATCGTGTGAGACTCCTTTGTCGAGCACCTTCGTCTTTTTAGATTTTATGAATGCTTTTAAGCAGATGAGACGCCTGCACTAACTTTTTTTGGAAATCCTCGAACAGTTGTACTTGTGTCACTTGCCTTCACCGAGCCCTTCACTTCATCGTCGCCAAGCAGAAAAACGTTTCCAATTTTCACGGTTTTTGGCTCCATACTCTGTTAATGTCTCGAGCCACTTAGTTGCGCTGCTTTTTAGCTTTGATCCATGGAAGTAGATTAGTTAAAATAGCTGTTTTGACATCTGAAAATGCCAATAGAAAAACTCCTCAGAAGCACATTTTACCTTAACCGTTTTATTTGCTACCTACTCTTTTTAATGGCAAGGTATGTTGCGAAACGTAAGTTCTATGATGCTTAAATATTTGCAAAATTGCGAACCGCGCGTGTTTGCGGTGGGAAACGAACGCGCCATTATCTTTTGCGGTGGCTAAAGCGTTCGCCACCACACCATGCGGGTCATTTGTTTGGTCTCTATCTCAGCTTGTTCTATCGATCACAGCCATCAGCGTCACGCCCCAGCGAAATTGATTTTGGGAGCCTAAATCGGCAATGATAGACGGCAATGACAGAGACAGACGTAAAAAAGAATTACCCGCATGGTGTAGTGGTGAGAGCGTTACTCCTCGGAAAGGGTAATAGCGCGTTCGTTTCCCACCGCAGACACCTGCGGTCCGGAGTTTTGCAAATATCTCAACACCATAAGAGCACATTTTATATTAGAAATCAATTATACGATGTGAGAGCTCATAAAATGAGCTTTCATATAGTGTGGCCATCGAAAAGAGGAACAATTGTTACAGCAGACTAAAGGAAAATAATGCTTCGAAACCGACTTTCCTTGAACCTCGGTGTGCTTAATCAATACGTTGTTACAGCAGATTAAAGGAAAATAAATTTATAAGCGCAAAATTAAACACGGACAGCCTGGTGCAATACCAAGTCGACACCTTGAGTTAAATTCAGGCCACTCAATTCAAAAGATGCTTGGGTATCCACAGGAAATTAATCAGCGTTATCCCATTTACATCACCGTTCTTGGCCGTTTTTCGTACACCACTTCCGTGTCGTAAGAAAGTCAATGCTATCAACTAACTGCTGACCTACCAACCTCCAACTTGTACGGATGATGAAAGTAAAGTGGACACGATCTGCAACATGTTGGATGTAGTGATCCATAAAAAAAATTTTTTATAAATTCTTTATTAGGGACTTCAGTATCAGATTAGGAACGGCAAAGTGAATACAGAACAGGAAAGTTCGGAAAAGGAGATTGAAAAAATCGAAACTGTCTCGTAGAATTTCTGTCAGTAGGACGTTCTTCTAAGGAAATTTTTTTTAGAACAAAGAAAATCGCCAATTTACATGATGGTCTAATGATGGCAGCACTTATGTGAACATAGACGGCATTCTCACAGATAGGAGAGGATGCCTGTTTAACACCTCCGCGGTGCCGTTATTTCGTACTTCATCTGATCATCGCCTTTTTCGTACGAGTCATCAATAAGCTCTAAAAGAAGCTCTGTAATCGTCACATGACTGGAAGAAAAACAAACCGAGGACTGGAAACTGCTTGTATCTTGGAAATACGTCTGAACTGTTCTAGGTCCTTCAAAGAAAAAATTCAAACTGAATCTCCATTACCGTGGAGGGTTTGCTCTAAAACAAATAACGCGGCTGAAAATAAATGGCGGCCGTAGAAGATCTTTTCAGGAAGACTTCCATCGGCGCAAGCAGAAAAACTTATTAGAAGTAACTTAAAAACTAACTAGTATAAGGAACTTCTGTCGGATTCTTTGTGAATAGAATGTATCGCGACCATCCATGATGGAAGTGGGTGGAATCACTCTCAGGTTACTCTACAATATAGAAATATAATAAGAAAAATGCTTCACATCAACTTTTTCCTTTTCTAATCTCTGTTTCTAAAGATTCCTGGTGAAGAACAACCGCACAGGATTCTACTCTATAAAGTCCGAGATCTTACAGAAAGCATGAAGACAAGCTCAGCTCCAGCACTCCATAAAATCACCTCGACTTCACTCGAGGTGGAGGCCATAAACTAAATGTGTCACTGATCTGACAACATCTAGCCTTTAAAGAAGAAAGAACTCAAACCATTAAAGGATGTAGGACACTTATTCTGATCAAAGAGAGTCATTAAAAAAACACTTGTTAACTAGTACGAGTACGATACGAGTCCCACTCGTAACATCACTGCTCTGAGGAAGTCGAAATCGCCGAAACGTCAGCCATAGACCAACAACACCTGGCAGGGACGGTGACTGCATGAGTTCAGGTACGATATACCTGATTTTCTGTGGTACTTGCGGAGACGAATATATTGGCGACCTTTATGTATCCGCATAAAAGAACACCTAGATGGCAAACGACAAGCCAAACAAAACACCACTAGAGACACATAGGATACCAGAGCGTAGCGGAGACGGTTTTGATATAAAAGTCGCTATACTCGTACGGGATACTAAAACACCCACGTGCAAACTTCTCGAGGCTTTTCGGACAAATGCCAAAAATCCTACCATGAATAGCAGTGAGGAATTTCCCAAGAACGCACGTGATGTCGCCCCTTATCTTCGTTTCGATCGTTGATGGGGAGTTCTGCAGTCGTCAGCCATATGCAACTCTGAGCGGCTGTTCTTCCTCGGTGGAAGGCAGGTGAAAAAAGCGGTGGGTTTTTTCGAGAAGCCGTAGATCTTGTAATTATCGATCAGATTTTCATCTTTCTGTTTGTGCTGTTGAAGTGTTTGACCTAGTAAGTTGCGTATTAGTGTACCCTCCCAGGCTCTGAAGAAGGCGATTCTGCCGAAACGTCAGCTACGATTGTGTTGTATGTGTGTTATTGTATGGAAGTAAACGTATGCTGTTTAACAACTTCGCGATTGCTGAGAGAGAAAACGACGAATTCGTAATCCAATGCCGAGGTTAATAGAAAGTCGATCCTGGGTACTATTAAAGAAGATCGGTTTATCAGATCATGTAAATAAGTATACCAACTATCTATGCCGAGATTTATTGAAAGTCGGTCTTTTGAACTACACAGTTCTTTAACAACAAATTAAAACCACATAAACGAGGAAAGCGGAAGTAAGACAGCATGGTCCGTTTCCCGTCTTCTCAGAGAAGCCACTGCCAAGTTAACAAAACCGAAACACCGTTACCACTTCCTTGATTCAAGAGTCTACCCATTCCTCTATTAATGTGCACCAGAAACTTGAGCTGACGCTGCAGTTAAGTGTAAAATTCAGTGCATCACAAATATTGACTGTGAACGATGTTTTCTGAAAATGAACGAACCCTCACATATCGTCTGGCCGGATAACACAGTTTAGATACCTATCCCATCTTTGAGATTTTGCAGGACATATATCGACATAAGTAGGGGCCGGTCATTTAATGAAAAACAACAGATCTGCTTCAAGAATTGTTGTGTGGGCTTCAAAAAGAAGCAAGCTTTTTCTCGAAACATCACCTATGCGAAAGGCAGAGGATAGATGCGTTTGCGGCTCACGTCAACCAAATGTGTCTGGCAAACGTGTTCGAAGCATACAACGATCATAAGCGGCAACTTCACGAGAAAATGCGAATGGAAGATGTGTTGTTTCTATCCATACCGCTCATAAGCTCGAAATTCCAATGATCCAGTAAGAAGTCATTCTTGCTCTTCGAAGCTGCAGCATGAAAGCGTCCCGTTGTGTTCGTTTTGAATCCCTCAAAATACTCGCAAGGTGTATGTCAACGATGAGCTACAACAATGCTGACACTGGAGAGGAGAAAAAACAACGTGCCACACTTTTCAGTTGTCAAGAAATTTATCAGACTTTTCCTTCGATTTTCGTAGTAATCAAATTTGACTCAGAGACAAGTCTTCTTGGCTCTCTGAAACGTGGTTATTTAGTTGATTTAACATCGCAAATTTAGAGAATCCTAAAGATGGCGCTCATGTAACAATCATGATCGCTTTCATTTATGTCAGTCAAAAAATGCCAGCAGACAAGGTTAACCTATGACTTTCAAGATTGGGTTAAATCAGTTTCAATCTATCCGCCTTTCACCCTTGTTGTGCAAACACTGCAGAAGCGGTGAAGTCTTCAGGTGAACTTGAACCAGCCGAAAATTGCTCGATGACTTCATGGGTCGACAGCGATTAAATCCAAAGAAGAGACTAATTGTTACAAACTAAACAATATAAGAAAATTACGAGTTTTATAACCAGTCTCAAACGCAAATTATAAGGATTTTCTTGGGAATTCTCTGATTTGCGCACTCTTTTGTTTAAATTCCATTATTTCATCCTTAGATCACGGTGCTTACAGCGTTCGATAAGACCTCTAGGATCAGACGCATTTTCTTCTACAGGAAGGATGATTCCCACTTTGGACAATATAAGACTTTGATTTTGTAGCACAACTTTGAACTAAACTCAGCAGTGATGAATCACTTCTTAGTTCAGCGATAAGCTCACACAAGGTCGTTGCAGAGGATAAAGATAAAGCTCTCGGCGTTGATCAATCCTTGAGGGATGCGCCATGCATTCGACTTCATTAAGTATCGTTGAAAGTGATTGAATGCGTATTTGGCCTTCACAATGACTCACGGTGGCCTGCCGATGTATCGAGCCAGTGCTGCTATCCTCCCAGACAAGTCTGGTACCAATTTACCGAACCCGGAGGGATGGAAGGCTTGGTGGGCCATGGGCGCAGAAATCGATTCCACGTGCATGCCGCAGTGGCGCGTCCAACCACTGCGCCACATGCGCCCATAGGTCTTGTTATATATTATTTATTAACTAAGCATGACGTCTCGACGGACTTTTTCATTTTCAGAGCCGCTCTCTATGAGTCGCCCACAGAGTATTCCGAGTGGAGACCACTTTTGTACACAGCCCACATGGATGGGTAAGCGCTATATCCTAGGCTAGAGGCAAGGCATTTAAGAAAAGCTAAAACGCTACGCATTCTATTGCATCCTCGGCTTAACTTAACTTAACTAGTTTATTGTCTATTTGTGCTTCCCAGGTGATTCCCGCTGATGGGTCACTGCTTATAACACTGAAAGACTGGAGAAAAATTGCTGAGAGAATGGTAAACCAGAGGCTTAGATTGGTGTGATGGGAACATGTGAGCTCGGCAAAGGGTAATAGCGGGTTCGCAGCACATCTGCGGTTCGGAGTTTTGCTGATAGCTCAGCATATGGTTATGCTTCACGTTATAAACTTTCCTAAATCGCTTTAATGTAAGAGATTGACTTCTTTTCTAGGATTATTATCTATGAGCTAGAAAGCCAAAAACTTCTTTGATTACTATTCCAGGAATCTCCGACTAGATTTCGGTGATTTGGATACGCCAAACTCGCCATGAGTACCATCGATACATGTATCATTTGAGATTTGCTTGAATATCCGACTATTAGAGGAATTATGTGATCATGTGAGAGAAGAGCGTAAATTCTGCTCTAACCGTTTACGACCGCTAGGCGTTCACGAAGGGCAAGAATTAGCCAAATCTAAACAAATGTTTGCTAGTCGGATTTATTCAGCGAGAGGCAGTTGAAGGTATACAAAGTACTCACACCGACCATAATAACCCGGATAAATTAATCAATAATGAGATCCTACTATTCTCTGCGGTTTAAAACTGACTTGAGTGCTAGTGAGTGCTGCATATTTTACACTGTCCCAATCGCGTCAATAAACTATGCAGTCCATCAGATGCTTCGACATGGAAGTGTTTACATTAAGATCCTCTACGACCTCATCAGTTGTTTCATAGTTTTCCAAGAAAAAGAAACGATTGCTCTTTATTTTGACTCACTTGACTCACATCTACCATCAAAAATCGAATTTTATTACAATAGAAAATGTGGCAGTGATTCCTTCCATTGAGCTTTTCCTGCCATCGTGGGTTTTCCGGAGACGGGATGATTTAAATGTTAAAATCAATAACGAATTTCCGTTCAAATGAGAGCATCTACATAAATTTCGCGGAAAACTGAATAACCAGAATTTTAGAAATCGCAAAAAATGCAAGTCTGCTTAAACAGCTGAGTGGTGCTGCGAAAGAAAAGTGACCGATTACAAGCTTCAGTTTCATGCGCCATGCATTCGACTTCATTAAGTATCGTTGAAAGTGATTGAATGCGTATTTGGCCTTCACAATGACTCACGGTGGCCTGCCGATGTATCGAGCCAGTGCTGCTATCCTCCCAGACAAGTCTGGTACCAATTTACCGAACCCGGAGGGATGGAAGGCTTGGTGGGCCATGGGCGCAGAAATCGATTCCACGTGCATGCCGCAGTGGCGCGTCCAACCACTGCGCCACATGCGCCCATAGGTCTTGTTATATATTATTTATTAACTAAGCATGACGTCTCGACGGACTTTTTCATTTTCAGAGCCGCTCTCTATGAGTCGCCCACAGAGTATTCCGAGTGGAGACCACTTTTGTACACAGCCCACATGGATGGGTAAGCGCTATATCCTAGGCTAGAGGCAAGGCATTTAAGAAAAGCTAAAACGCTACGCATTCTATTGCATCCTCGGCTTAACTTAACTTAACTAGTTTATTGTCTATTTGTGCTTCCCAGGTGATTCCCGCTGATGGGTCACTGCTTATAACACTGAAAGACTGGAGAAAAATTGCTGAGAGAATGGTAAACCAGAGGCTTAGATTGGTGTGATGGGAACATGTGAGCTCGGCAAAGGGTAATAGCGGGTTCGCAGCACATCTGCGGTTCGGAGTTTTGCTGATAGCTCAGCATATGGTTATGCTTCACGTTATAAACTTTCCTAAATCGCTTTAATGTAAGAGATTGACTTCTTTTCTAGGATTATTATCTATGAGCTAGAAAGCCAAAAACTTCTTTGATTACTATTCCAGGAATCTCCGACTAGATTTCGGTGATTTGGATACGCCAAACTCGCCATGAGTACCATCGATACATGTATCATTTGAGATTTGCTTGAATATCCGACTATTAGAGGAATTATGTGATCATGTGAGAGAAGAGCGTAAATTCTGCTCTAACCGTTTACGACCGCTAGGCGTTCACGAAGGGCAAGAATTAGCCAAATCTAAACAAATGTTTGCTAGTCGGATTTATTCAGCGAGAGGCAGTTGAAGGTATACAAAGTACTCACACCGACCATAATAACCCGGATAAATTAATCAATAATGAGATCCTACTATTCTCTGCGGTTTAAAACTGACTTGAGTGCTAGTGAGTGCTGCATATTTTACACTGTCCCAATCGCGTCAATAAACTATGCAGTCCATCAGATGCTTCGACATGGAAGTGTTTACATTAAGATCCTCTACGACCTCATCAGTTGTTTCATAGTTTTCCAAGAAAAAGAAACGATTGCTCTTTATTTTGACTCACTTGACTCACATCTACCATCAAAAATCGAATTTTATTACAATAGAAAATGTGGCAGTGATTCCTTCCATTGAGCTTTTCCTGCCATCGTGGGTTTTCCGGAGACGGGATGATTTAAATGTTAAAATCAATAACGAATTTCCGTTCAAATGAGAGCATCTACATAAATTTCGCGGAAAACTGAATAACCAGAATTTTAGAAATCGCAAAAAATGCAAGTCTGCTTAAACAGCTGAGTGGTGCTGCGAAAGAAAAGTGACCGATTACAAGCTTCAGTTTCTCCCTGAAGGCTATTCTTAGCTGACAAATTGTTCTTTATTTTGACTCGCATCTACCAATTGCTCTGTCGTAGCTGAATTCTTGTGTGGCCTGCCTTATATTTTTTCCGAGATCTGAAAAGTTCTGTTCGCAGCAAGCAATTTTCGCAGTGAGATAACCTCAATTTCTCTACGCAAGCCAGGTTTTCGGTTTCATGGCGTCGCATTTCTGGGAGGATACGGTCTATTCTCTATGTCAACTTTGCTTAGCTGGTTGCTTAATATGGTGATCATTTAATTGATGTGAATGGAAGTTTTTTTTTCTTTGAAACAGTTTAAAGGAATGGAAAAACACGAAAGGATGTGTTTTCTAGGTAACCTTTAAAAATTGTCTATACGAACCTCTGCGAATGAGCTCGAACCGGCTAGCCACGGGGCTATTCTTTCCAAGTAATAATAGGTTAAGTGAGGCCTAGAGGTAAACATGCACTTTTGTTTTCTTGTATTCGATTCGTGTCCTCGTAAACGTATCATTCAGTAAACTCTTCGCATTAGTAGGTTCAGCTGGTGCTTTCGAATTTTTGATCTGCCTCAAAAATTTCAATGAATGCCGAAAGAGACGATTCTCCATGAAACCATGTTATCGACCGTGCAAGAATAGATCATTCCCAGACCTCCATCAAAAGCAGAGGCCAGCCTCCGTGAATCGACAGGAGTTCTTAGAGAAATCTGATACTAATGTCCTAACCGAAGAACGTTGAAAACGGTTAGGATAGAGCGGATTCGAACCAGAGCCCTTGCGGGTTTTGCTGAACTGCACCTCTAATGCCGCACTTCTCGCTTCTTTCCTACTGTGAGGACTTTGTAGGTGCGTTTTCATATGCAGTCGCGATTTGTTCCGGCACCAAAAATCAGCTGAGTGGAAAACGAATTCGCTTTGATGAAATGAGCTTTAGATTTTTGCTCCATGAATACGGCAGAATCTTTTCAGGTTGCTAAAATGTAGAATGACTATGGTGGTGACTGTAATTACGGCTTATAACACCGAAACCTTCCGTTATGGCTCTAGCCATGTAAAAGGCGAAGGTTAAACAAGTTACCCGACTAACCTACACTACTAAACGTATCCCATTAAGTGCCGTTTATGATATTGGAGCAGAACCAATCTTCGGAACATGTGATATGAGGTTGGCTATCAAAATCGATTCCTCTGAATCACAACGAAGCCGAATCGAGATAGTATAGCTGAAAAGATAAAACCAATGCAGGGTTTAGTAAACTCCACCTTCGCTTTTGCATCAACTTACGATGAATACGAGGTGTAGCAATTCCATATAGACTCAGAAAAGTTTAATACGAATGAAGGTTCATAGGGTCATTGTTAGGAAAGCCATCATTGAAATAAGGATAAAGGATAAAGCTCTCGGCGTTGATCAATCCCTGAGGAATGCGCCATGCATTCGACTTCATTAAGTATCGTTGGAGGTGATTGAATGCATATCTAGCCTTTACAATGGCTCACGGTGATCGCCTGATGTATCGAGCCAGTGCTGCTATCCTCCCAGACGAGTCTGGTACCAACTTGCCGACCCCGGAGGTGGGCGCTGGAATCGATTCCACGTGCGGGTCGCAGTGGCGACTCCAACCACTGCGCCACACGCGCCATCATTGAAATAAACATCAAGAAATAATCTTAGGATTTCCACATGGGATCCAGTCGTAATTAGGTACAATTTTCCAGCTTTCTTCGCTAATCATTTAGTGAATATTTTGTGAAAGTAAGCGAATTGGTACGTCTATATAAAATCATGCATGTCCTAGAATACTCACTAAATTAGATCTAGGGTTTCCAACCGTGAAAACATCTACTTGGACTATTAAGCAACCTTCTTTGTCATCACGTAGAAGACCATATAGCGATGTCGACCTCGTTTCATATCAAACCTGATGAAGAGCGCTCCTTTAAAGTTCGGTGACGGGTGGATACAGAAGCCGATAGAAAAACTGTTTTCATTTCACAAAAAGAGGGTAGTTGTCGTAGAACATTTGTTTATTATTGATTTGACATCTCTCGGCAGTATGTCAGTGGATAAACATAGAGAAAACGGCCAGACACGAATAGAACTTTAGGATTTGCCATTGCTAGCGTGCGACACAAGACGAGTGCAGCGCAGTGATTAGAGGTGATATGTAGTGAATACACGGCTCGTGGCTCGATTTCACGCTCCGGGCAACTAAGCCGGACTTTACTTCAAATCGGTAAATTGGATTGGGTCAATGGGTGAATCAGTGTGTAGTCCAGAGATACATTCAACCACTTTTGGATTCCTTGATGGAGCTGGATGCACGCCCAGTGCCCAAGGAAGTGCTCAGCCCCGAATGCTTCATACTCCCTCATTTAACATGGAGCAATTCCAACATGGATGCATGGGTTTCAATGCACGTGTTGCGAAAAATAATTTCTCTCAATTTTAAGCAAATTTTTTTAATTCACAGTTAACTGAAAATCGAAGCCCACCAAAAAAAAGTCGAATGAATCTTTTTATCAAAGTCGTGTTTGGCAGATATTGAAGTGGAGGCCATTAGAATGTACAGAGATTTGCCAACACAATGCAACTTTCTTGTTCAGCAGCGATAGAAGTTTGTTCTTCATTCTAAAAACCACCGGCGCTTTTGGCATGGTGGTCGGAGGCGCCCACAAATGCACATGTGGGATCGATTGTCGCACCCCCGGCCCACCAAACTTTTCATCCCTCCGGGTTCCTCAAATTGGTACCAAAATTGTCCGGGTGAATAGCAGCACTAGCTCGATACTAGGCGAGTCATTGTAAAAGTCAGATATGCATTCAGTCATCTCTAACGATGCTTAGTGAAGTTGGATGGATGGCGCATCTCAATGGGATTGATCAACGCAGAGAGCTTTATTCTTTTTTATCCTTTTTTTCTAAAGTTCATAAAACATTTTTTTGGCTTTTTGTCAAAATCAGTATTTAAGGCGGTTTAATAATAAGGATTTAATTTAATAAAACAGGACAAGGTAGTGTCTTTTAACGAACTATTCCTGCTGGAGCCCACGCTCCTGCGTTAAAAAAAAAGTCCTAAAAATTTGTCACTCTGCTTTCACCTCTTTTTTTTCGACGGACTTGGATTCAGGCAGATTTAGAATTGGGATAAGACTATACTCGTCTTTCACATCAACTGAGTGGATTCCAGCGCTTCTCATATTCGATTCATTTCCTGGCATTAGTTATCCACGAAAGTCTTCCAATTTTTTCGTGTGGGTTCGCCAGCTGTTTGAGGATCACTCCTTCGTCATGAATGTTGCTGAATGTCGGCCGAGACGGTTCTACCTAAAGTCCTTAGATAGCTGAGCTAAAGCGCTACCACTTGAGAGAGTGAACTTTTCACAAGCGAGTCTAGTAGCAATTTCTCGACCTGTAGGAATGAGAGGCATTGAAAACTCGGTGCGTGGTCGAGCCAAAACCGTACCTGTGATGGTAGGTGTCACTAATATGACGTTGCCCTCCCCTCGAATAACATTTTACAAAAGCTATTTAAACATTTAAGCCAGTGACTCGTAGCTTTTTTTTATTTTCGATGAGCAGTTACTGCAGTAGTTATTCGTATTAGCAGATGTTTCGGCTGATTTTGTTTTCTTAAGAGCCTTTTCTAATTGAAAGAAAGCCTCTTAGGAAATACTTAGAACAGTAGTGCAAAGCATATTTTAAGAGCCCATTATGTCCTTAGGTTCTAAAATGTTCCATTTATTAAAAAAAAGCAATTGTCGAAAGAAGAGCTTCCTCCTGAAAGTGTTCGTTTGAGTGTTGCCGATCAGTTGCATCCAGTTGAGGTGTGCTTTCCTGATTTTTCCACTTGTCTACACTTCATCAGTTCGTGACCATCTCATTGTTCTTTGCTAGAAAAGCATATTGTAAATCATTCTTCAATCTGACTTATTTCTGCGTTTAACAAGTTATTTTGATTATTTCCACAATTTGTTCTATTTCCAATCAACGTTTTAATGAGGTTTCGATTTTCTACTCGATTTCCTCGTTTGCAGCTTTCTACATTTTCCCTTATCACAAAATTTTTTATTTATTCACATTCTCATCGTATCAAATATCTTCGCCCTCCAATAAGAATTTGAAACATTTCGTGAAATATGAGTAGCTCGACCTCACCAGACAGGTTGTCATCACTGGGAGCTCAGCTGCTTCGCGTCAGTGAAAACGGCAAGGAAACCCACCCGTGTTGCTGACGGAATGTGGTGCGAGGGAACGCTTCATTTATGCTGATTCCCACTTCTGAATTCCATCATCCGACGACGTTCGCCGGCTTCTAAATCTTCGGAGGATTATTATAGAAGATTCATAGTGCTTCCCGAAAAGTTAAAATTTCTTTTTTATAAAATCCATTCATGTTTATCACACATTCGAGTGCATGAGCATCGGATTCGATGCATACGATGATTGGCTGAGTCGGAAGTGACTGGCGCTTCCGACTTTAAGTCAGAACTATTTCACCTCATATGTAAACTTTTAGAAATTATAGATCTTTGTCAATTACGTGAAAGTACTCCCATTCCATTACGTCGAATTTCGGTCTTAACTATTCGCAACCACAGTCGTATTTTCGAGGAGTTATACTCACTCTTTTTTTGATAGATTAAGCTTTTTCTATGAGTCAATCACTTCTTAACCCTTCTATTGTAGGGTTACATGTACCACAGTTGGAAAATCACCTTCTAACCCTAAGTTTTAAACCAATCACCACTTAAAGAAAGCCATCCATGAACTCGAAATTATTCGCCGAAAGATAGCAGTTTCCTTTATTTGAGATATTTCATACGAAGATATTTAGACTATTCTTGACACGGTGCCTTTTTTGCCTGTCATCTAGTTTTCTTTTTTTCTGTTACCTTTTTCCTTTTAACTTCTTTTATTGTACGAACCCATTAGTCTATCTAATGAACAAATCAATATCTTCGTAAAGGAATGCTTGGAAAAGCTTGTTTGCTACGACATTACACCTGTTCAAAAACTGCGTTTTTCAATGACGTTGATAGTAACAACAGCTGGACACGAGAAGTTGAGAGCTCTTCATAGATCTAAAGAAGAAATCTTCTCTTCCCATGTAGGTTGAAAATGTTTTGTTTTAACGATGTTATTTCATTTTTTAAAGTTGTTTACCATCCACTTTAGTGTTCGAAATACGAGATCGATCATACGGTTTTTCGGCTCAATAAATTCAGATTCTCATCTTGATACTACAAAAAAGAACTTTTTTCTCTTTGGGAAGCAGAGTAGGGAAGCTTAGCCGCACCGAAGCGTTCCCAGGACTTCGCCACAGGCAATCGGATGTCCATTTGGGCTAAGGGAATATTGCTAACCTGCGAGACTACAAATCTTACAAAAACCCCAACAAATTCTGAGTTGGCAGCGATTCCTTTAATTGGCGTT
This sequence comes from Angiostrongylus cantonensis, assembly GCA_009735665.1. Classification (NCBI taxonomy): domain Eukaryota; kingdom Metazoa; phylum Nematoda; class Chromadorea; order Rhabditida; family Metastrongylidae; genus Angiostrongylus; species Angiostrongylus cantonensis. The sequence goes on along the minus strand of MQTX01000086.1, from coordinate 1,721,608 downwards.
GTATAGCCCTGTATTTCCATTTTTTTTCATTTTCAATGAATAGGATAACTTTAGCAATTAGATCGCTTCCCAAACATGCACACTCTAACAAACAACGGCTGAGAAGCTTTCTTTAAATCGTGTTATCAAGAATAACACCAAAGATTTTTTGAGGCCTTCTAAATATCTGCCCAACAAGTTGTATGTTGATATGGTCCTTCCCAACTACGGGAATCGAGGTCAGCTCCACAGGCACTGTGCAATAGAGACTGTAGAAGACTAAAAGCCTAGTGTCACTTTGTTAGCAGCCATAAAAATAATGCTAACAATTATTCAGACTTTTATTAGCCTACAGCATTTTTTCGCTAATAAAGAAATATCTTGTATCCAGACCAATCACAGATGATGGAACTAGCGCTGCCAGCACCTACAATAAAGAGGTCCACAAAAAAACGTACTATCCTTAGAAAAATCCTTATTCTCTTCAGCTTCACTTGTTCTTTCCTTACGTTAACTAATTTTCCTTACGTCGTTTTCCTTAATATCTCTCATTTTTAGGATTCCCATATGATTTCGATTATTTTAGTTCGCAGCCAGTATGCATTCGAACGCCCTCGTCACCGTTGTCATCATCGCTTTGAGCTCTCAAGGTAATGTAGAAATTCTACAAATTCAAATCTCTGGCCTGCAACAGCTACTAGTTTGAAGTTCTAATAAATTAATTGTCTTATCAATTAACACCCTATCAAATGTGGAATCTCGGGCTTATTAATTATAAAGTTTTAATGAGCCCGTTAGCTATCAAGTAAGGAGTGGAGGGGGAACCAAAGCTTGTCACAAACGTTGCAGAAGAGTAGAAATCCGTTCCTAAAATTTCTTTTCAGTTCATGAAAGACCTTTATATTTTGGATAGAAAACCCCTAGTGTCTAAAGCATCAAATACCTCTTCTGCACTAACTTACTCGAATGCTTTCTTGTTCTCATGGAACTGGGACCAAATGTCCTCTTGCAATGTCGCGGTTTATCAATGAGTTCTCTTGTCGTGTTGATATGACCGCGCTCGTCGCAATGAGAAACCGTGTTAGTCTCCTTGGATTCCTTTCATCAAATCCTGTTGAAAATACCAAGCGAAGCTCTTGTAGACGATGTACTAAAAGAGGAATTCCGATGATTGTCGATGTTACGTAGGTTTTCCCTATTTTATGACAACCCTAAGCGGCTGGTTTTCCATTGAGATCTATCTTGCATTTTGACAGGTAACGAAACAAAGGCTGAGACATTATGTGATAGGGCTATGGCCGTTTTTTCTTTCTAAACCTTCACCTAGGCCTATTTTATTGCTACGCTATGTTGTTCCGCGTAGCGCGCAATGTGGTGGTTATAGGGCTCTGTAAAACACATGTTGTTTCCACCTCACCCCAGGGGTTACCAGTCCCTCCATCTCTGTGGAATCAGCAAATTGTTACCAAATTTTTCTAGGAGGACAGCACCACTGACCTGATAAATTAATCGGCCACCATGATTGCTTAGCACAGATAAATTTCATTCAGTTACCTCTGTTATGCTTACTGAAGTCAAATGTATGGCGCAACGAGATTCATAACCGCTGAAAGCTTTATTCTTTGTATTTTACTACATTATTCGACCACAAGGAAGGATACTGTATTTGAGCGAAGAGTACCGCTAGTGTGGTATACCCATCATCTTTGAGTGAAATTTAAGTAAGCAGGAGTAGCTTTTAAAAAGAATTGTCCACAAATTGTGGATAATCTTCTTTTTGCTGTTGGGTGCAATAATGTTATAAGACTCGGTCGGTGTCATCGGCAGGCCGCCGCGAGTCATTGTAAAGGCCAGGTATGCATTCTTTAGAGCTTATCGGTCGGTCTTGTGTGGAGGTCAACTGTTCAGGAATAATCTCGCATGAGCTTCACAAACGGTGTCTGCTAAACTGGTTGGCTTGGGACATCGTATCGTTATTCGATTCATTGAGTATCATCGTAATCCTTCTTGACACTCCCTCACATTTTAGTAACATTTGGCACTCATCCTAACTAATACAGCTGCAGAAAATACTATCATTATGTCATCTTTTTATTTACTGCCTATAACATTTTTTCATATCAGAGTACTATATGTGATACAACTACAATGATTGGGCAACGATCGCGCTATTATCCTCTCAGGGGGCTAACGCGTTCACCACCACACCATGGAGATCCTTCGTTTCGCCTGTCTCTCAGCTAATTCTATCGATCATTCTTCTCAAGTTCTGCAAATATCTCAGCACATCGACACTCATTCATGGTGAGCGTTATGTCATTAGAGGAACACCATTACCAAAGCAATATTGAGAAGACAGAATAACGGCGAACATGCTCCTACCTTGATATTCATCAGCACCTACCATTTTGATGGAAAATATCTTCTAAAAAATCGATATATAATCAGATGTTTTTCTTCAATAAGCAAATAAAAGGATAAAGCTCTCGGCGTTGATCAATCCCTGAGGGATGCGCCGTGCATTCGATTTCATTAAGTATCGTTGGAGGTGATTGAATGTATATCTGGCCTTTACAATGACTCGCGGTGGCCTACCGATGTATCGAGCCAGCGCTGCTATCCTCCCAGACAAGTCTGGTACCAATTTGCCGACTCCGGAGGGATGGAAGGCTTGGCCGGGTCATGGGCGCATTTCACGTGTGCGCCGCACTGGCGCCTCCAACCACTGCACCACAAGCGCCCTTCAATAAGCAAATACGAGGTTGTTATCATAGAATTTATCAGGATACAATAGCAGACGTTCCGGCGATTTTGCCTTCTTCAAAGCCTGGAAAGGTCAAGTTGACCGCAATCTACTCGGCCAATCTACTCTCCTTTGGTTATGGAGGTGTTTGGCCGAATAGACTGCAGTCGACTCGATCTTTTTAGGCTCTGAAAAAGGCGAAACCGCCGAAACCTCAGCTATCGTATCAATACAATAGCAGACGTTCCGGCGATTTTGCCTTCTTCAAATCCTGGAAGGGTCAAGTTGACCGTAATCTACTCGGCCAATCTACTCTCCTTTGGTTATGGAGGTTTTGGCCGAATAGACTGCAGTCGACTCGATCTTTTTAGGCTCTGAAAAATTCGAAACCGCCGAAACCTCAGCTATCGTATCATAAAAATTTCTATACCAGCAACCTCGTGTTTGGTTATTGAGGAAAAACATTAAATTATTAATCAATGCCAAAGTTAACAGAAAGTCGGTCTTGGGAATTACGACATATAATCGTCGTTATCACCCGTGCTGCTTAATAGCGCGCCATCAGCCAGGTGGTTGATCATGGGAGGGTTATCGTCACAGTAATGTTAGAATTACATCCAACTTTTAGTACATCATCCAATCCCTGGTATAGAAATTTTGCTTCGCAGCTTTTTAAACCAGGGACATTGGTATGTTTATGGGGAAAAAGCTCATAACAAAAGCGAATGATGATTTGTTAAGCGTTCGCATCGTCGGATGAAGAACGCCTTATCATGGATGTGTTTCGCGGTTACAATTCCTTGATCCAGGTGATCATTTCATAAGACGATTCTTGTTTCTTGAAGTATTAACAATTTCGGCAACAGCTTTCAATTTTCTAAGTCACTGAGTATTTCAGCCTGTCAAAAATGTCAGTGACATTCCAATCATTGTGAAAATCGCCATGCAACTCGTTCTTCTCATCAATGTGGTATGAACACTATTGATTTGTTTTCGCACTATGTAAATATCCATTTATAACGTTTACTTATGTTTTTGTAGTCTTCTATAGTTTCTTTTTAATAGTAGTAAGAGAGTGGTTGTGAAAACTTGAGTAAGAGAGTGGTTGTGAAAAGGAACTTCATGTTGCAAGAAGAAGTTCATGTGCTTCAAAGGACCACCAAAGCTAATGAAGACTTCGACTTCGGCTTCCATCCGGAAACCGATTAGTAGTGAACTTATGTTATGGTGGATTCCAGCACTTACCATGGTTACATTCTTGCTAAGAACAGTCTTATGCCAAATGGAGGATGGTCATATCCTTAACTAAGTTTTTACTTTGCCGAAGACAGTATAAATATCGGAGCTCGTACAAAAAGTATAACCATGCTTCTTTTCTTGGAGGGCACCGGTTGTGCGACGGAGACAAATTTATTTACCCTAGCCCTCTTGTGTTTTCAGACGGTCACCTTCTTCACTCAATTCTATTCAACTGCGTATAGTTGATAGTGATCACCTCGAATTTCATCGAATGTATTTAAAAAGGTTTCATGTGACTCTCCCTAGCCAAATCCTCGAAAAACGGAAGATGCTACTGGAAAGTTAACTAAGTTATAATAGGCGTCTGGATAGCTAGCATAAGATTTGATTAATTAATGACCTAATAAATTCCCAACGAACGCGACTTAACTTCAGTGATGCTGAGATATTTGCAAAACTCCGGACCGCAGGTGTCTGAGGTGGGGAATGAGCGCCCTATTACCGTGTCTGGGGGCCAATGCGTTCACCACTACACTATGCGGATCCTTCGTTTTGCCTGTCTCTTAGCTAGTTCTATCGATCAGCGTAGTTGTAGCTACAGCCTCATCTTAACTGTGTTAATTGCCGATTTGGACTCCCCAGATGAAACCCGCTGGGTGATTGCTGATGGCAGAGATCGATAGAATTAGCTGAGAGAAAGGCTAAACGAAGCATCATTGAAATTATATTTCGCAACATAGCCTGCCACTAAAAACAGTAAGCATTAGATAATAATTTAAAAAAGAATGTCACTTATTATGGAAGCTCTAATAAATTGCTTAACGTCATCCAACAGCCACATCTTCCCAATTTCGCTGAAATTTTTTTTAGGACGAAAAGGATCAAGTGATGCACACAAACGTCTGGTTGACATTGGTGAGTAATAATTTCCGTTTTTCTCGATTTATTAACTAGTTGATGCGACTGATAGCACAGTGGTGGTGAAGTCGGTTATTTCAAGCTGGTGCTAGTTCGATTCCGCTCCGGGCCAACCAAGCCTCTCATCCCTCCGGGCTCGCGAAATTGGCACCGGACTTGTCCGAGAAAAAATCACTCTGTGAAATCCAATTGGAAACGCTCAGGACCGTCCATCTACCTCAGGACACTAGGTAGAATCGATTCGACCAGTATTCTATGACATTCAAGATGAAATGAAAATTCTCACGCAAACGAATCGAATCTGAAAAATGCTGGCTACAGACTACATGTGAATGCGGGTCATACAAAAGTAAAAAAATACGAAAGAAGAATAAATAGGCTGATTAGCTGAGCAGTCGTTATTGTTTTTATTCCAGTTATATCTAACGTCACCTCCTAACGGTTTATCTCTTCGTAGTGGTTGGCAGGTCGAACCTGGTCCTGGGTGTCGAACTGCGATGTACGGAGGGGGTTTCATGCCTTGGCAGGCACTCCCAAGCTGAAAAGGAGTCCTGCGTTTCCATCAGGAAGCCTCTTAGCAAACAGTAAACCAATACAAGGATTCACCACGGTCCTGGTACCAGAGTCGCATGATGGCAAATTTCCCTCTGTTCCACAACGGCTACGACCGCCAGTGGTGGTGAAGCCATGAGGCAGACTTTGGCCAGGCCGACCTCAGGATTCCAGGAAACCACAATGGCTTAGCCAGCAAATCGCCGAAAAGTGGAGATTGTGCTAAGGCCCGCACAACCAGTGATTATGGATCATTCAAGTATTGAGTATGTCTAACGTCTAAGTTATAAAAGAGTCTAACCAGAACACAAAAAATTTATTATTTATGGATTTTAATCGCTCCTCACGTCTTGAAATAATCGTGCCAAAATGGCTTTTTTGCGAAAGTTTTTGGAATGGCGAGTGTTTAATGTCAGATTTTATTGACTCCTGCCAAATAAAAATATTTTTAATAGACATATAGCACTGTTAGAGTAAAACGGCTAGTGGAGAGCAATGAGGCACCACATGTGCGAGCAGGTTCGATATTCGATACACAGTGGAACTCTTGGAATATTCTGGGACAAGGACTTGGCAGTGCATTTGGTGCAATGGGTAAAATAGTCCTTTTCATTAATAGGCCGTTTCACCATAGCACTTAGGAAGAATGTCTAAATTGATGGACACGGTGAAGCTCATTCTTTAATCGGCCAAAGATCTGTATTAATCGCTACATTTGACTGCGATAGATTCATAAAGAACGTTGAGAAATAGCACACTTTCATAGAGTGCAGGTCCAGGTTTCTCACGATGTCCAGAAAATGTTCAGAAGTGGCACGATTTTCAAATGCGCTGGAATCCTGTAAACTACGGTGAAATCAAAGAGATTAGAGTTGCTCCGGATAAAGTCTGGTTGCCCGACATTGTGTTGTTCAACAAGTACGCTACTTCTTATCAAGTCATTGATATCACGGTGTTAGCAGACGAGAGCACAAAAATCATCTATTCCATTTTGGTCTACTTTTATACAGTCATCACAGTGCTGAGATATTTGCAAAATTTGTACTCCAAGCCAAATTCGAACCAGCGATTACCCTTTTTGGGACTCAGTGATGAAATGGTTAAAACGTGATCCAACAGAAAGGGAAATCGTGGATTATCCGTTCAAAAATAACTAAATTGATAGCACCAACGAAGAATATGATTTTTGAAAATTTGTAATTGCCTTTCCATCGTCAGCATGTGTTATGCGACATTTTGAGACAACGCGTTGTCTCACTAAAGAGAAAAAAATGTCTTGTTTTTAGTGCTGATGGTAACTATGAGGTATCATTCATGTGCAATGTGGTGATAAACCATCTTGGTGATATGCTCTGGGTGCCGCCAGCCATTTACAAAAGCTCGTGCATCATTGGTGAATCGAATTGGGCAGTACAGATTAAAATCGATGGAGATCGATAGATTATTTCAGATGTGGAGTTCTTTCCGTTCGACGAACAGGTTTGCACCTTGGTGTTCGGATCGTGGACGGTGAGTTTAATTTCACAATTGGCACCCGTGAAGTCGTCATGTAGAACACCTTCATACATTTTCATTTCTGGCCGGTGAGGAAAAGATTTCCCGTAACCATGTCCAAAAAGATGTCTACGCAGAAAAAAAATTCACAAAAAATTGTAGTAGTGTTTAAACTTCGAAACGAGCGCTGGCGCAGTACTAAACTGGTCGTCCTGGCATGTTGTTGAAAGCCTATCGGTTCGATTGGTCCTATTATCTTGGAATTGCAGCTCTACAATCGTGCCCATATCTTCGTCATTGGAATGCGCCTGCTTTGGTGGATTGCAGGAAGAGGGGTGATACAAATATTTCCCGATCTAGGAAGAATCAGAGTTCTGAAGGCATTGAACAGCATATATAAATTTACGAAATCTAAATAGCAACGAACTTTAGTAGAGTGCTATTGTGGACAAAGCAGCTCTTTCATCGACTAGCCTTTGGCATTTTGCAGAGCATTTGGTACATTTTGATAGTGGTAGTGAAAAGTCTTTCAGTACAACGAGAACGAGATTAAGTTAGAATTCGAACAAGCAGAATGGGTAGATCTGTCCGAGTACTCGCCATCCTCCATCTGGGATGTAATAGATGCACCAGCGTCACTAGTGAACAAAAGGAGCCGAATTGAGTTTCAAGTTAGAATACGGTAAGCGATAAGAATCTCGAAGTGTCGACTTACATTAGTGAAAATTTTACTTTCACGTTAAGCAATAGGTATTAGTACCTCAGCCTTTTAAAGACGATTTTCCAGACCAAAGACGCAGTACTTCTGTCGTATTTAGGCGCAAGACCTTATTTTACACAATCGTATTAATTATTCCGACAGTTCTGATGGCATTTCTGAGTACGGCTGTCTTTTTCCTGCCAACCGATTCAGGTATTGCGTTCCAGTATTTTGACAAAATCTTCCTTTTAACACTAATCTGGCATCACCCTGGTATCCATGGTCGTTGATTATAATAAAATCTATCAACGTGCCTCCACATCCCCAATAATGTGCCTAGTCGTATTCATTCAAACTGGTTTTTTTTTTTATTTTCGAAGTCTCCACTAGTTTGCTGTATCCAGTAGTAAGCGTTTCCTAGTTCTTCTTTCTTTAGATTAGTTTGTGTAGGAAAATTTAGGATTATTTTACCAATAACTATTTTGAATGTGAACAATATCTTTGTAGAAAGAAGCTGATCGGGTGTTCTCATTTGTAGGAAGAGTGGACACGAGAAATGAAGCTTTAGAAGAAGAAGTCCACTGAATCGCTAGACCCTCCCGAGTAAACGCTTTTGTTACCAATCTCGCATCAGAATTATGAAGTAGAATGAACATCAAGTGAAGATAGTGCGTTTAGGAATGAACGGATACAAAAATTGATGGAGGAAATCAAAGAAATGAGGCAAAGAGTTCTTTACAGGAGAAAAGATAACATTGACGACATACGTTCTACTGTCCATAGTTGTTTTCCTTCTATTGGTGTCAAAAATTCTCCCACCGACTTCCAGCACTATTCCGCTTATGGCGAAGTGAGCAGTAATCCACATTGGCAAAAATATTAATTAGTCTTATTATTAGAGATGATACTTAAGCTTAAAAGAAAAATCATGAGGCCGAAATTCTAACTTTCGATAGATTTTCCTACTTTTAAAGATACTTATTGTAAAGGCCTCCCAACGATTTACTGCCTCATCATGGCTGGGAGGTGTTCGTGGGTGTTGGGCTGCGATATAGAGCGGGTGGATTCATCACTTGGCAGGGTCTCCCAGCTGAGTCCGGCGTTTGCATCAGGAAGCCTAGCTAAAGGTAAACCAATGCCATGATCCACCACCGCCCTGGTATCAAGGTTGCATGGTGGAAATCTCCCTCTGATCCACATGAGTTGCGATTGCCTGTGGTGATGAAAACCTGAGGCAGAGTTTGGCCAGACTGACCTCGGGATTCCAGGGAACCACAATGGCTTTACCAGCAAATCTCCGAAAAATGGAGATTGTGCTAAGGCCCGCACAACCAGTGAGGACGGACCATCATTCTGCTTCGTCTTTTTGAACTTCTTGGTGTTAGAAGTTTCAAGAGAAAGGTGTAAAAAAGTGACGGCCAATTTGTTTTATACTTATATATCTCAAAGAAAGGAAGTTCTCTAATTTTATGAAGGAAAATCGTATTTACAGATATCTCTTACTTACATTTGTACTCAACGTCATTACAATTCTGGTTACGGTCATCATTATCAACGTCTATTTTCGCAGTCCAACCATACACCGCATGCCGAAATGGGTGCGGAAACTTTTCCTCGAGGTTAGAGTCTCATCGGCTTTTTTCCTGATGATTTTACGCTAACTTGTTATATTGTCCAGCATTTTTTTAGTGGATGCCTTTCGTAATGTGTATGGAACGACCGAAATCCATTAGTCGAAATATGGTAAATCAACGGAAGGGCATCACAAAATTACCGGGATTGGGACAGTTCACCTTCAACCTCTCCAGTCATCATCCATTCTGTCCAAGCGCTGACGATAGGTGAAACAAACACAGTCGTAAAATAGACGAAAGAGAAAGAAAAGAACATACTTTTGTGATGTGCACAGAACGTGAAGTAGACGAATAAAACGCAATACTTCCTTTTCACCATTTTCCGAAACTAAGGCGTGACGTGGAAACAGTTTGCAGAACAAAACAATTGCAGAGGATTCTCCATACTTTGGAGAAATTTATTTATATTATAACAATTTGTTGTGCGTTTCATGTGGGGATTATCTTACTGATGAGAAATGTTACTCCTTAACGTAGTCTTACAGGAAAGAATCAACAGACGTTTCTAAATGTATGACTGAGGTTACTCAGGATCCGACTACCTCGATGTACTACCCTCTTTCTGCAGACGCTCTACGAGCCGTTGATGCTATCGAATATATCACGGAACACCTGAAACAAGACGAAGAATACAAAATGGTAAGCAAATGTTTCCTTAACGGAGACTCTGAGACATTCCTATGCTTTCCAATATGAACGAATTTCTTCATTGAGAAGATACTGATTTTGTTCAACCGAAAATTTGTAGTACCGTGATGACTGGAAGTACGTAGCGATGATTATCGATCGACTACTACTGTATGTCTTCTTCGGTATCACCGCCGGTGGAACATGTGGAATTCTATTTAGTGCACCGTACGTATTCCAAGGTGAACAGTTAGAGTTAGGAATCCAAAAATTTAAACAGCGCAAAACATGAAATGAGAAGAATTGCGAAGTTTTCGTCTATTCATCTTCATTACGTGGTATGTCGGTACTCAGCAGCTAGAAGACAAAAGCACAATGTGAAGAACTGCCTACGCATGGGTGTGGAAAGGAACGACACGATGATTTCTAGTGAACATCACCTTGAGACAAATATAGTAATACATAACTCTTAAGAATATTTTGGAGTCGAAGTCATACAGCCTACTTGGAACAATTCATAAATTTCCAGGTATAAATCAGAGTGAAGTACATCAGCGATTGGTTGAATTGTACAAAACCAGAGGCAGCAACAGTTAACTCGACAACAATGCGGGTCTCGTGCAAAAATTTATTTGACAGGTCTTGTGTCTCTTAGTAAATAAACGTGTTCTACTCGATTATTTTTTGAATTTCTTGTTAAATTAGTAGAAGAGTTATCCTCTCAATACCTAGATTTTTTGCTTATTCCATTAAAGAAATCGTCACAGGAAACGAAAGCTTATAGAGTTAACTTGTAACGGACGACAGGCATTGATTTAATTCCATTAAAGAAATCGTCACAGGAAATGAAAGCTTATAGAGTTAACTTGTAACGGACGACAGGCATTGATTTCAGCACATAAAAAGACAAAGGATAAACCTCTCAGCGTTGATCAATCCCTGAGGGATGCGCCATGCATTCGACTTCCATCGTTCATTAAGCATCGTTGGAGGTGACTGAATGCATAACTGGGCTTTACGAGTGGCCTACCGATGTATTGAGCCAGTGCTGCTATCTTCATAGACAAGTTTGGTACCAATTTTTCGACCACGGATGGATGGAAGGCTTGGTGGGCCATAGGCGTTAAGATCGATTCCACGTGTGTGTTGCAGGGCGCTTCCGACCACTGCGCCACACGCCATTATTTCAGTATATAAGGTGTAAGAACAGTGCCCGATTTCAGTTTTAAATCACTTACTTAGAAAGGAGACTTGAAAACGTATTTTTTTCTGCTTTCTGGTTTTCTCCATTGTGGGTCGTATTTCCAATATCGAAGCAGCTGTGCAACCGAGCTTTTGTAGAACAGGTCGTGGGGGTTCACCCATATTGAATCTATTACTGTGCTTGCAACGGTTGCGTTCACTTCGGTCGTCTTAGAAATTCAATCTGCTTTCAGTTTTTCGTAAGTTTCACTCCTTAATCAATTTAGAGGTGAACTGATATTTTCTTAGAATTATATAAACCCCAATGGCGCATGTAGCCCAGTGGTTAGACTTGCTCTGCAAAGTACATGTGTCGTTCGTTCCATCCACGCAGCAGTTTCACGAAGCCTCCCATCTTTCTTCTGGAGTCGGCAAATTTGTACCAAGTTGCCTGAGAGGTTAAAAGCGCCCATTTGATACAATGGCAGGCCACAAAAGTCAATGAATAGGACAGATATGCATTCGACCACCCTAACGATGCTTGATGGTCAGTCGAATCTATGGTGCATCCCTTAGCGATTAATCAACGCCGAGAGCTTAATCCTCTATCTTTCATATATACCCTTGATTCGTCTTGCTGCGTCCTCGAACAGTCAGTGAACAAATTGTCGGATTCTCTGATTCACAAGAACCCCATCGTCATGAGTGAATCAAAATGGACTGGCAGCAATTTTCTTCATGACCCACAAAACGTAACTGCATGTTTTGCCTACTCGGGAACACTTTACTGTGGCTACCTTGAATTTACAAACAAAATCACGATATTAACATGTTAATGAGAGAACATAGCAGCCTCCATTGGCAGCCGAACTCATCTACTATCTCGATCACCTCCATGGTTGAGGGTTGTAAGACAACGGAATGGAAGAACTAAGATCCAGTGGCCCACCCAACATGTGAAAATGGGCCAATTAAGCGTTCAAGTTGGTATAACCCATAAGGTAATACCGCTTCTATATGAACACGAAGTTTTAAACTTCTCCACTACCCTGTTTATCGAGAACTATTGCTTTATCGACAATATCCGACATTGCCAGCTTTTTTCACTCTAATAGTGATGTTAACAATCAATCGTCAACGGGAAAGAGGAAGACAAAGCAAGGGCCTCGATTGCTGCAGTGAGTAGCTCGTGAGCCCCGTAAAAATTGAATGTTGGAAACCCAACTGAGTTTCCCAGATTTGCTTATATCTCAGAATCATTGTGACTGCAGACTACATAAAACCCCATCATGAAAAAATTAAACAGTAAATAAAAGGCTACACGTTGAATAAGTATACGCTTGAAGTTTCGAAGAGATCCTACTCTACGTCATGTTGGGTGTTTGGACATAGGAACATGCTGGCGGTCATCTCAAGTCGTTACTTTCTTATTATATTTCGAAACCCGTAAACCTCATTTCATTTGACAGTACTATCACATTAGTCATCAATTTGGTAAATGCTACAAAACTCGAGCGGCACCAGTCAACCAATTCATTTCCATCACGCACTAGATCTGCCCACTGGACTGGACTTGGTCGATAGCCGCTAGGACCATTACATTTTTAGTGTAACTTCATTTTTAACTATTTTCAACAAAAATTGGACGATGGGTAGCTTTCTGGCATAGTGCAGAATTCTTTTTACCTAGAACTTGTAACAAAGATGTCGAGCATAATCTCTGATTGACTGACTGTGCTAGAACAATGGTGTCGACAAGTCGACCAAATAAAACATTATCTAATGGAAAAAGAACGCTCTCTGTTGCAACGGTATTCTTTGTTTTGATGGTGCTGAGTGCCCTACATTTCATATCCCATCCTAAGGAACTTCGATCCCTATAAACAGTCCAGCTATGCAAATCTATTTTTGCGATCTGTACTTTTGTTAGCTATTACTGTTCAAAGGGCATTAGGCGTACAATAATAAATGAAAAGCGCATTATGCGTACAATAACAAAAAGGGCACGAGGATGTTTGCGACTTCCGCCAGCTGCTCCTTGGGCTCGAAAGGATTTCGAAACGGTAGCCGAGGAATGTTTTCGGTAAAGAAGCTGGACCTGTGTCAAATACCGCCTTCTCCAAAAGCATATAAATAGCCTCGTGAATTGCTATTCGGACTCGCTCCTGTCAGGGTTCGTCCGCTTTTAGATGCGTACCTATGTTTCATCGCAATGGAACACGAGTTACATATTATTACAGCTTCTTGAACCATGCTAAATTAACGCCTTGATAGTAACGCCGCTGCAAGCCATAATGTTTGCTGATCATCCAATTGGCTTGATTGTAATCTATTCTACAGTTCGCATAGTCGTTTCATTCACAGCTCCTTCCAATCCACCTAGGCGCTAATAATGTTAACTAAGATCTGTAGCTTGCACTTCCAATACATATTACACTTCCATGACCGCTCACAGGCACTCTAACGAACAATTCTTCTTTCCTATTGCTAAAGCATCCTTGCAACCAACCGCTATTGACATCCTTGCCCTGTGAGCATGTAAACCTTAACTCTTTCATAAATGTAGCAATATTCTTACACAATCAGTATTAGCTAATCACTCATATACTCATCACATTGTTATCACCACTTTGCAGTATCGAAAGTTACATGTACATTCTATTGTATCCAACCTTTTATGATTTATCCTTTCCTTAGTGAGCAGCATAAGAGTACGGTAACATGTTTAGTGCTGTCATGTGTACATGTCATTAACGACGTCACACCCGCCTCCATATTGTACAATTGTATAATGCACATACATTTATAATCTCATTGCGTTGCTGTGTAAATAATATGTATATAAACGGTTTAATTACCCAAGTTTGAGGTATCCAGCATTGTGACTGTCAATCAAGAAAAGTCCCGCGTGGCACAAAGCAAAGACGAGCAACTATTCCGATCGAGTCTTCTCAACTACTTAGTATTCACATAACAGCGAGCCGTCCCCAACAATTCTGGTGCATTGGCCGCTTGAAAGGGAAATCTCCAACAAATGGACTCCTTATTGTAAATAACAGTTTGACATCCGAAAACACCTACCGCGTTTACGAGGTGATATAACCTTAGAACTAACATGGTACTACAGAATCAACAGTTATACATTAGTCAACAACGGTAGCATTCAAAGACATGACAATTCAAGAATCATGGAAGGATCATGTGCTGGACGTACTTTCTCACGTGTACGTGTTTGAAGGGTCAGAGGAAAGGTCATGAACCAGTATGTTTTTGCTACTTGGCTTCTGGTACAATTGTGTAATGTGGCCGCTTTCAGACAGGTTATTTTGAGCGTTCAAAAATGGAGGCCAGCATTCCCTACGCTTCTGTTTGCTATACTTAGTGTGCTCTGACTGTTAGCCCAGTAATTCTAAACACTTGCCCATCTTATGTTCAGCAGATAACAAAGCGATCACATATACATATATCATCTGCATCACCTGTAGTCCCGTTGATCGTCGAGTGATTCGAGCGGGCACCAGTAAATCCTCCATTTTTCCCTGTGGTGTGCAAGAGTAGCCTAGTGGTTTCTGCTCGCTTTCGGACTCGACGAGCATCATATCTCTCTTTTAGGCTCTTCGTGAAGAACTCTGACCATCGGGTCTTCATATCGATTTTCCGACCTAGACATAACTGGAGCATCCGGAGATATTCGTTCCGTTGAGCATGAATGGGGCAAATGAAACCAATCCGTTCTTCACGAACATCATTTTCGTGAGATTTAGTAGAAGACCAACCTTTCCACACACTATCAAAGTCCGCAAGCATACGTTTGCTTGGCTAATGTCTGGTGTTCTAAGCACGATGTCATCAGCAAGGCGAAGGTGATGTAACTGCCGACTATGCATTTTCACTCCAATATTATCCCATTCCAATGATGGCATAGCGTCCTGGAGGGTGGCTGTAAATAATTTTGGCGAGATTGTATCGCCTTGCCTAACTCTTCTTTTGACGTCAACGTTAATATTGTTGGTGAATGGTGAAATTTTGGTTGTGAAATTTTTGTAAAGCTCACGAGGAATCTTTACGTACTGAGTAGGGACTCCTTAACTACCAAAGGCTTCCATGACTGCTTCTATCTGAATTGAGTCAAAAGCCTTCTGTAAATCGATGAAAGTGAGACAGAGCGGTCTTTTGTACTCTCGCGATACTTCAATGAGACTTGTTATTGCGTGAATGTGGTCCATCGTACTAAATCCTTTTCGAAACCCTGCTTGCTCGCACGGCTGTCCTTCGTCCAGTGTTCTGTCAATCCTGTTCAGGATGACTCGAGTGAAAAGTTTGTAGACGACAGACAGCAAGCAGATTGGGCGATAGTTGCCTATATCGTGTAGGTCGCCCTTCTTGAACAACAACACGGTCTTGCTGGTCTTCCACTGGGTAGGGATCTTGCATTTAGATAGGTAACGTGTGAAGAGCCAAGCCAGTGTGTTTACTAGGGCTGGCGGAAGGTTCTTCAGATGTTCTTATCTTATGCTGTCCGGACCTGGTGCTGTTCGATTTTTCACCGACGAAATGGCATGTCGGATTTCGGAAAGGAAAACCAGTGGTACAACATATCCATCCTCCTTTATTTCGTATGATTGAAGGTGGACGTGGCTATCGAAGAGATCTGAGTAGCATCGTGGATGATTTTCTCCATTGCCTTTCGGGACGCTGCTATTGTTTCGTCTGGGCGTCGGAGTGCAATCATCTTGGTCTTGTAATTGACGAAGCTTCGGTGGTCATTGCGAATGCTTTTCCCAGCCACTGAAGCTTCGACCATTACTGCTGCTGTTGTCTTTTTAAGATCTTCTTTTATCGCCTGTCTGCATTGCTTTGCAAGTTCAGACGTTAGTTTGCGATTACGTGCAGCTCGTGCGATTCCATGCTGGCGAATTAGCTGGAGTGTTTCCGGTGACAGACGTCTCTTTGCGACTTTCGAACTCTCAGCTTTCATAGCACTAGTGTGAAGATAATGGGCGAGCCGATTGTATTCTTTGTCGATGTTATCCACAACGGCATCTTCCCAACAGCCGACTCATGAGTTGAATAAGTCCCAGTTTATGGTGTCTCTGAGATTTCGGTTTTTGAATGTAACGGCTTTTTGTCGTTTCTGCGAGAAATGGAATCTTGCACGAAGAAGGCGATGGGCTGATCCCGTGACAAATTTTGGAACAACAGCGACATCTGTCAGGCAAAACCTTCTATTTATTATGATGTGGTCTATTTCGTTATGGTACTCTCCATTGGGAGATTCCCACGTCCTTCATTGAAGGTGGGGTTTCTGCAATTGTGAGTTACCATGGATGGTCTTGGTCGCCATAAGAAATTCAAATATCGATCCCAATGTGACGCCCTTCAGACGCTCTTCCTAGTCCAATTTTGGCGTTAAAATCTCCAATGATGACCTTGAAGAATGGGTGATTTTCTCTGTAGAACTTCTCCAAGTCCATATATAACGCTTCGACTTCTACCTCGTCATAGTTTGATGTCGGCGCGTAAACGACGAAGACTCATAAAGCCGATATTGATCGACATCACTTTAATCGTAAACGTCCGATTCGGGTTGTAAGCTGTTCAAATGAATCGATGTTCACAGACAAACTTGTGCTGACGAGAACGCCGACGCCGTGGACTCCTCTACTGTCACATCTTCCGCGGAACAGTTCTTCTCAGGTGTTATAACTTCTCCAAGTCCATATATAACGCTTCAGCTTCTTGTTCGTCATAGTTTGATGTCGGCGCGTAAACGACGAAGGATGTCAACGCCGGCATTGATCCACATCTTTTTAATCGTAAACGTCCGATTCGGGTTGTAAGCTGTTCAAATGAATCGATGTTCACAGACAAACTTGTGCTGACGAGAACGCCGACGCCGTGGACTCCTCTACTGTCACATCTTCCGCGGAACAGTTCTTCTCAGGTGTTATTGACGGCGTTTAATGGGTGGCGTCGTCTCGTCTTGGCTAGGCCGATGACGCCTTACCTTATCCTTCTTGCTTGCATGAGCAAGTCTTCTTTCGAGGACTCCGATGTAAGTGCATGTGCACAGTAGGCACAGGTCGTTACCTAAGCTGTTCGCGATGCGAATAGCTTCCATTGGCCCTAAGATTTTAGCAGCCTCTCCGTACTCGTCCTGCCAAATGCTGCCCAATCGGATGCTCTTTTTGGATTAGGGAATGAGGCATCTCTCTTTTAGTGTGTTTAGCATTTGGAAACCCACGTATAGCTTGCTGGGCTCTGAACTTGGGGGCTGGGTATACTCACGAGTAGCTTGCCAGCCTATCTCAGAGTGAACATGGAGCTTATTTGTTGGAGGCGGCTCCTAACGGCCTCCCACATACTTCTCTGTGCTTTGATTGCAGGCTTTTGGCCGAATTAACTTGTAGAATACAATCCGCATAAACAATACAGAAATTCTGCAGCAAATCGGTGGAATAGAAACGAATGGAAGTCCATCCCTTGAATCCACTTACGTTCCAGAGAAGAATAGGTCGCCTTTGGTGTGTTACTAACTCCCTATTGGCCACCTGGGGACGTGACACGCGACTAACCGGCATGTGATGCGTCTATGTGGGAGACTCAATGCGCTTCCTGTTTAGCATTTCGTTTAACTTTACGTTTATCGACTAGATGTTCTTTTATAAGTACGTACAGTGGTCTACACGTTTCCTTCAATACTTTTGTCCCCATTCAGCCCAAATAAACCATAGATGAACTCACCAATCACCATCATTACCTTACTTTTACCTTTATCATGCAATCTTGCCATGTGTCCCTACGGTCACATAGGCGGTTACGAATTAGATGGCGTCCTAAGGTGTCCGGTAGTATTTTTTTTACCTACTTATTTGATACTTGAACGGCTCGCCCTCACTAGTTGTGCGGGCCTCAGGATAATCACCAGTTTTAGGAGATTTGTTGGCTAAGCCACTGTTGTTCCCTGGAATCCCAAGGGCAGCCTAGGCAAAGTCGGCCCCAGGTCGTCACCAGAACAGGCTGTCGCAGCCGTTGTGGATCAGAGGGAAATTTACCACCATGCGACTTTAATACCAGGACGATGGCGGATCCTGGCATTGGTTTACTCTTAGCTTCCCGATGGAAATAGGTATTTTTGCTACTGTTACCAAATTCTCAAGACCGGCCCTTTTTGAGCAACGTTTTATAGCTGCACTTATTTCGTTAGGAGTGAACGGCCGGACAAAGGGGATTTCATTCTCGTCAGAATAATCATTTGGAATTGCAGCTCCGTAGCCATTGGAAATGGCCACTTTCAAAGCTAATTTCAGAAATTCTTCCTTCTGCTCTCTTCTTGTACACACACTGGTGGCTGTTCGAAGCATATTTCTCAAACGGTGCCTTTTCTGTGTGAGAGACGAGGAGAGAAGTAATGAACCAGTTGTTTTTACCACTTGGTTGGCGGTACCACCTGGTGATGTAGTCGTTTTCGAGCAGGCTGATCTTTTGACTTGAGCCAGGCAGATTCCACGCCCATGTAACCCCTGTGCAGCTGGTCTTCACCAAATAACTGGAAGATTTATAAGGAACAAAACGATGAGTGTTTAAGGGAAGCTGTTGACTGAGTGGATTGCGTGTCAGTTCCACTTTTCCAGGATCTGAAGAAACCGAAATCGCCAAAACCTTAGCTATTGCGATGAACCAAACACTATAATAACAGTCCCATGTTTGCCTATAAAGAAAGCAATGAGTTATTGGCCAAACCCGAGGTTAGAAGAAGATCGGTCCTGGGATCGAGAATGAATCTTGAGTATAAGCATCTTGTTCAGTGACGTTTTGCCAACTTACGCAAATAATCGTAGTCTACAAGCTTCCTGTATTGGTAACAAGGTAATGGAAAGAATAAATGAAAAGAATGAATGAAAAGAATGACTGATTGGATGAAAAGAAATCCACGAATTGAAAGCAACGAATATGGTACGAGAAAAATGTGGACAAATTCGAAATGCGTTGCGACGTTGACGCGGCGCGAATGGCTATCACCACTTTGCGACTCGTCTTCCTACGACAGTTGACGTTTCTCCAGAAGTTATGAGAGGACTAAGAGCTTTGCTGGTTCTGTTTTCGTGTTCTATATCATTAGGAATCTTTACCGCTTAGCACTCTATGGACTTTCCCGAGCTAGTGAACTCTTTTGGTGAAACTCAAAACGCTTTAATTCGTTTCGGTGGTTGGAATTCCCCCTATGGTAATCGTAGATTGTGTCATGCTATGCTCTATAGATAGTTCATGGCTTTAGCCCTTGTACAGTGACACTGTTCAGAGTAGAGTAACGTGGAGTTGACAAGTTTATGCCGTTCATCAGTTTTTCTACAAAGAAGTTACGTGTTTGTATGTGTTCTTGTGTATCTTTCTCTTCTGAAACTATCCTCATGCAATCTTATATTTGTGAACTTCATGGTTTCCTTAGCTTATTTAACAAGCAGACGTTGATTTTAAGGTTGAGACTAAGGAGACTAAAGAGTTTAGGCTTTGGAAAGTCTTTTTGTTACATTCAGACAGGAAGACCATCCATCGTGTTCTGGTGGTGGTCATGAGCCGCGTACGAAAAATTGCCGACGCGACGGTAAAAAATCGTACCCAAACGCCGTTTTGGAATTGGCTTCGGAATAAATTACTTGCCGTTGATCGTTTACCTATTACTCCACCTCCAGGACTTCCCACACCGGATGGAAAGGTTCGATCTCATCCAGAATATCTTGCGAACTATCCTTTTCTGAGCCGACGCGAGCTTTATAACACGTATTTTGATAATCGATACTTAGTGCTCCAACGATTCTAACTTCTTCAGGGCCTTTTATTTCTTTTCTCCAAAGAGAGGAAAATGGCTATGAAGATGAAGAAGTTAACGAAATGTTAGTCATCGACGATCAAAGTACGCGTTGGCAACCTCCTGTCAGCCCAGAAAAGAATAGTTCATAAGGGAGTACAAGTTAATTAACACTGAGGTTAATCGAAAGTTGGTCGTTCGGATAATTTTTCCATAATACCTTTTTACTGCCTCTGACAAGTGTTGTACCAATTTGCCGATCCCGGAGGGATGGAAGGCATGGTGAGCTTGAGACGTGGGAATCGATCCCATTCGTATTGCAGCGCGCCTCCGAGCACTGCGCTACACACGCCCCCTCCAAGGCAATGAGCCCCTTAAATTTTCATTAATTTTCTCAGTTTGTAATAAATAGCGATTTTCATATGTTTATCAGTAACGCATTCATGACATGAAGTTATAAATCCCACGACCGACTTTCTATTAACCTCGGCATTGATCAATCCCTGAGGGATGTATTCTTCGTATTCTTGTTGATCAAACGCATTTTGCATGAAGCAATCGTTCATATGGTTTATGCCATTTAGGCTGTATATCACAATCCATTGCGTTTTCCAAAATCACAATCTGCTCGTCCCGGATCAGCTGAGCCGCCTTCTCTGCCGGGTGGAGTTCATCATTTGTTGGCCGAAAATTATTACTATACTAGGTAGGACTTCTGCTCTTTCATTAGAACGCTTTCTTTCAAGTTTTATGAAACTTCAATAGAATGTAATCTTTGACTTTTTTGAATGTATTCTTTTTCTCATCATTCTTATGTTCTTCCTCAGGGATGGTCGTCGTGAAGTATTGCCGCCATATCCTTTATATAAAGCGGACTCTCATCATGTGCAGTATGGAACGTTTACAGGTGAAAAGCTCCTGTAAGTGCTTAGGTTACCATTCTGTTCTTTTTCTTTCACTGGATCGTTTTGAGTGTCAAAGAGTCTATCTTTTATACATGGTTGACAACGGTAGATTTCCTTCGCGATTATACCATTCGACGAGTTGCGCACCTTCTAATTGCACCCCGTAGAATTTTTCCAAAAACATTGGGCACTAAAAGGATAAGGCATAGAGCTTTCGGTGTTGATCAGTCCATGAGGGATGCGCCATGCATTTGGAACAGTAACATCCGATATTCTTTTATGTTGCCTTCAGTTTGTTCATTCATTTCGAAATTGGTTCGTTTAAAATGCTACCACTGAGATGAGTATGTACCGCGGTATATGTTCTTCATGTTTGGTTTCAGTAGGGCGTGAGCGTTTGAGGAACACCGTTATGTACTGTTGTTTATGAAGTTCGCTCACTGATGGGGATGAAATAGAGAACTAGTGCTATCTCATTCATTCGTAAGATCATTTTTTAAGGTCCCCACCACTAAGAAAAAGATTACCTTCTTGATCGAATTTGTTAGGATGTGATACAGTTTGGTGCATTCATTTTTCAAAATATGGAATTTTGAACATCAAAAGTCTAGGCGACTGCAGAGTAAACGCACTAAAAACTCCGTGAGACTATTTTATTTTATCACTCGTATTTTAGCGAGAAGGATGCTGTCCAGGTGAACAAGGGACCATCCTCAAACTTTGGATTAGAGGCGCCTACACCAGGATTCGGCTACGAGTGGAAGCGAGCACGATCAGATGAACTGGAAACGCCAAAAAACGATCCAGAATTGGCTCGTCTAGAGCGCTTTGATAGATTTGCTGCTAGCAAGTAGATTAACTTCCTAATATTGATATTTGCTACTGTAGCTAGAGTATAAACGGAAATACTGAACAGTGTTGATATGTATGTTTCTGGAATGGTTTTGATCCTACTTCGTTATCCTGCATAACTTTCTTCTGTACTCCTGTGATCTGCTTTTCACATAGGTGACCAAGATGCGCATCTCTGCACTTAACATGGGGAAGCATTTTGGAATGCTTGGAAAGGTGAGTCTCATTGTCTATTTGGAACGGTGTACATCTGTTTCTTAGCCCTGATTTTCTTTCTATACTTAGCTTTTGTTACAAATCGAAGACCTCTTTCGCTGTACGATTTTAGATGTACGGTGAGCATCGATTTGCTCTCGCTCCAAATGAGCAAAAAGCGTTCAAAGGTTTCATTAACGATGCCTT
This sequence comes from Angiostrongylus cantonensis, assembly GCA_009735665.1. NCBI lineage: Eukaryota > Metazoa > Nematoda > Chromadorea > Rhabditida > Metastrongylidae > Angiostrongylus > Angiostrongylus cantonensis. The sequence continues at coordinate 1,699,572 of MQTX01000086.1, read as the reverse complement.
CATAAAGGTTGGTGACGTCTTTTTTTTTGTTTTTTGTTCTTTCTTTTCACCACGTTCCTTCTGTTCACTTCGTTAAATAGCCAAGTAACTGTGTAAAGGATAAAACGTGTGGCGCTGGTAAATCTCGACGCGAATTGTAGGTGCGCGACATATTCAGCTCTCTTAAACATTTTAGAGGTGACTGAGTGCATATTTGGTCTATAACAATCTGATGTGGCCTAACGGTTTCATTAAACCAGAGTTCCTATCCTCCCAGTCTACACTGCTATCAAATTGCGACAATGGAGGAATGGAGAATCTGATTGTCAAAGATTTTTGGCTCTGGAAGTTGCCACCAAATTTGCCTGGGAAAGTAGAAACATCAATTTGGTATATTGGCAAGGCTTAGGCCCCTTCAAATTATCTAAAACGTGTCACCTCCACGATGATTTATGGAGCCGAATTCATGGTTGCACATCTAATGAACACTGATACCCCAACTTATGACATCGAAGTCATCTTTTCTGTGGACGATTCACCAGCTTGAGTAGAGAAAAAACCAGTACTTTTCCGCATATGGAAAGACGATATTGTGAAATCTACCATTTTTTGTTATCTAACTACGATCACAGCGCATGTAGCGCTCTGGTAGGAGGAACCCTGAAATACACATGGGGTCGATCCACGCGCTCCAGGCTCACCGAGCCTTCCATCCCAGCGGGGTCGGAAAATTGGTACGACTTTCCTGGGAGGATAGCAGCACTCGCTCGATACCTTAGTGAAGTTGAATGCATGGCGCATCCCTCAGGGATTGATCAATACCGAGAGATTTATCCTTTATCCTTTAACCGCGACCATAGGTAATCACTGTATGAAGACTTGAACATTAAATCACGTACAAAATTGTGTCTTTTAAGGTCTTCAAGGCGTATGTTTGGAACCAGTGGTACTACTATATTCCTCAAACGATTGCTGCTTATCTTGTATACGACTGGGCACACAAGGCCAACTACAAAGCTGGAAGGAAGGACCCAGCTCTTTATGCTAATGATGAGTGATTCATGATTTGGCCTTGAGCACTATTCATGTAGACAAATAAAGTATAGGTTTTAATAAAATTGCATACGAAATCTATGTATGTTTGAAGAACACTGGAGAAGGTCATATAGGTAGTGTAGTTTTCCCACCATATACGATAAATTGTTAAATTTTAGAAAAAGTAGAATGTCCGTTCTGTTCTTCGCATCCTATTCAGTCTGGAATAAATGAGCTGGTGAAGTTGTTCAAACTGGATTTTTTGTTACATTACCACGCTAACTTATAAATCTTGATATTTGGTACTTGAACGGCCCGTCCTCACTGGTTGTGTGGGCCCCATCATATTCACCATTTTTCGGAGACTTCTTGGCTAAGCCATTGTGGTTCCCTGGAGTCCCGAGATCATCCTAGCCAAAATCTGCCCTGGTCTTCTCCACCATAGGCAGTCGCACCCGTTGTGGATCAGAGGGAGATTTTCCATCATGTGACTTTGATATACACTTAGCTAGGCTTCCTTATGGAAACGCCGGACTCCGCTTGGGAAACTCGGCTGAGGGACGAATCCACCCGTTGTACATCGCAAGCCGACACCGAAGAACACCTACCAGCCACGATGAGGCGGCAAACCGTTCGGAAGGGCTTATAAATCGTACAACAACAGTACATTTAAAGACATGTGTAACGTCGAAGCTCACCTATCACTACTGTGCATATTTCTGTTACATGCACTATATGTGCAGGCTTAAAAGGCCTTGCCATTAATTGATCCACTGCACGCCTTCATAGACAGCAATTTTCTTTCGTGTCGAACTATCCTATGAAAGGGTTTTATCCCCTAACAATGTCCTTCATTGTGATAAAAAAGTTCAAAATTTTCATATAGATACCAAGCTAATGCTAGATATGTGCTGTTCAGAACTTTTGCGCTCATATCTTACTCTCTAGTAAAAATATAAACAGTAGAGGTCTAAGTAGTGAGCATCGCATCAAATTTGTAGTTCACTCATACGTGTTGGATGATCGCACCCCATTGGGCGACCACGTTTAAGTTACTCTGTCATATACAGAATAGTATATATGTGCGCAAAAGTAAATTTGAGACTTACACTATCAACAGGCGCTTTTTACCCAAAAGATATGAAGAATGAAATCTTCGGCAATGGTTGATCAATGCCTTAGAAGTATACCTTGCAGTTGACCCATTAATATCTTGGAACAAGTAATTAAATGAATGCTTGGATTATACAATCACGAGGGCGTACTGATCAAGCCACTGCTTTTGTCAATCCAGAAAAATCTAGCGCTATCGCACCCTGAGATAGAGAAACCTTGGTTAGCGGAAAGCGTGGGAGCGAGCCCATATTTGTGTTGCAGAGCACGCTCCAGCTATTTCACACAATTTTGCTAATAATCTGCTTTGTTAAATGACTTCTTCCTTATTCTACTACGACTGGGCTTTGATATTTGAAGGGTCATAAGTCACTTTTCTTCTTTCGTTAAAGTTCATGTTTCGATCGACGAAATGAATGAAGAGGCGTAGTTTAATCCATTAGGACAGGGTGATGGCCCACCTATGCATCGTATTTCGTTCATGTTAAGGTTTTTAGAGGTTTCAGTTACAGATTTCTGGAGACTGGAATTGGGTTTGGAATTAAGGTAAACCTTTAGGGGCAGAGGCATGCACTTGTGCAGCTTATCGACGAATAAACAAATTCTGTATGTTTAATAAGGGTAGAATTTTTCAGATTCTCAACTTATTGAGAAACTGTCGATCGTTGTTAGATAGTCAGCTTTGTTGTTAATGTATAACTCTTGCATAACCGTATTATCTTGATTTCGATGCTCACTTGAAATGCACTTGAATAACAACCATTCTGATGGCCCAGCCATGAGCAAATGGTCTCGGTGGTGAAAGCGGTGAACCTTTTGTATTGTAACAACGATTTAATGCACAGGATGAACCAGAACTGCTTGCTCTTCAATATTTTTACGTAGAGACAATACTTTTTTCATCAAATAACACGTTGACTCTATGCAGTCAAACGGTGGCTCATCGAACACAGATTTTATTTTGGGGCTCGTCTAAGGGCAGATATCCTCAGCTATACTTGCGAAGAGCCGTTTCGGACGGTGCAGTGGTGAAGTACACACAGAAATACGCTTCAACCACCATACAAAACCATGCGGAAAACTGACGCCGCATGGTTAGGTAATGGGAGATTTCTTTTTCCTTTTCATCATACACAAAGATTACATGACCTACAAGAGATGTCCTAGAACATGGAAAAATAAGAAGTAGAACATAACGAATATTTAGAGGCTAAAGAGAATGGAATATGTGAGGAAACAGAACAATAGAACGATAACCTCAGATTACGGCGTCGTGCATCTTAAGCGGACTTGGGGACTGTACGACTTCATTTCAATGCACATTTCAATTGCGAGCTAATTGAATGCAGTCGTGAGAAAGTTAATGGGATCACAAACGGAGCAGCTTTTATCTAAGCATAAATTACTACATTTTTGATGCATAGAACTATTTATCGTTTATGGGACTACTGTACATAGAAATCAGTGATTTCTTCAGCAGACACGAGCCTCTTAATAACAAGATCTATTCGATATGGTATTGGCTGACGTTCCGGAGTCTTTCCCTCTGAGGAAGTGTGTGGGATTACGCGTGATAACGAGGCATTCGTCCCAGCTTTTCAATTTTGCATTCTTGGAATTTATCCAGAATTAAGCGAGGGTTTTACATGCTGACGTCTCAGATTCCTGTCTGAGGATGGTAACTTTTGCTGAGAAATCTTTCCCGCTATGTCTTCCTGTCCTATGCGCTCTTGGTTGAGTAACTCATTTTACTTCAAGATCCTGGAATAGATGTTCTTTCAGAGGTAGGCAAAGTGGTCTACCTCTGTGGTCTAAGTGGGTTCGCCACAGATCATGCACTTTTATGTCACACACAGACGGTTGTAGAAGCGGTCTTTCCGGCGTGAATTTTAACGCCTTGATTGTACATGTAGTACAATAATTCATGAGATCTTCAAGGAGTTGCGACCTGCACATCCACTGTTTTGCATAACGTCAGTTTGATCCAACGTTAATGATAAAACCATATAGTTCACGATGCCTCACAAGGAAGATGACAAAGTTGACCATCGTCTGAAAATGTAACGTGGTAAAAACAGTGGAAAATTGCAATGTTTGTTCCGAACGTTCTTGTTCGGTGATGCTTTCCGAATCCTTACATGGGCTTGTAAAACCTCCCGTGTTTCGATCGGAAATTGTGAGTGTGAAAGCGATAGGCAAACGAAAGTGTTTGGATCAATAGAGCCTATTTTCAGACTTACGATATAAAATTACTAGGCTTTACCTTTTATTTTCTGCTTACTACAATTTTCACGGCAGGTTACTAAGCGAAATACAACCACAAAGTTGCTGAGATATTTGCAAAACTCTGGACCGCAGGTGTCTATGGTGGGAAACAAACGCGCTATAAAATTACTGTTGAAATTATGACATTAATCACTATTCAATGACACGTAGGTTCAAATTATAATGATTTCTGACGAAATGATGTTGACATATTTCAAATGTGGACAATATACTCGGACCAGTCCGGCTCTGACGAAGGCGAGGGTCCCAACACGTTATTATAATAAAGTGTTTTGTTAGTTCATCGATGAAGTAATTACAAGGATATGTCAACTTTGTGATGGACATCGGTGCGGATCGAACTCGATAACGTGCGCGCCTATTGAAAACCTCACCTTACTGAACTAATTCTATATTAGTTTTGAACTACAGTATCGCACCGTAGAACGTTTAACTCCGCGCATCTGAGATTTGTATTTTATAAGAGATCTTCGTATAAGGAAACAAAGTTGATAGTTGATCATTACCTTGTTCAGCATTAATGAATACAAGAAAAACCTCGTCGTAAGGCTGCTGTTCGGAATATTAAATTCAATCATAATATCTGGTATCAATAAGAAAAGCACAGCACTCAGTGTAGTTAATCCTGAAAAGATATTCAATAAGACGATGCATTAAAATCTCCCAAAAGTCTATCACCCTACCGTGGTCACCATGTTTTCTGGGTAACGGGGTGCGGAGGCTCATTCCTCTGACCAGGTGTTCATCCTGAGAAGGAGTCCGACGTTTCCAACAGGAAGGCCAGTTAACAGTAGACCACTGTCAAGAATCATCGCCGTCTTAGCATGAAATTAGTCGCAAGGTGGCAAACCTCCTTCTGATCCACCTGGGCCGGCGAGCGCCTGTGCCTGTTGACGACATGACGAAGGCCTCCGCTAGGCTGACCTCCGAACTCCAGGACAACACACGAGCTCAGCCAGCAATACCAGTGAGTGGCGATCAAATTTTTGGTTGCACATGACGTCATTGGAAACGAACAAAATGAGCGAAGCGATGACGTACCATGGGAAGTGGTTCTTGCTGTACATCTATAACACAAGAACCAAGAACAGTCTTAGGAACTGATCATTACACTCATATTTAAGTCGCTGGTTGCACCAAATCCGAATGATCGCCCTAGAAGAGACGAAAAGCAGGAAGACCGAAATACGCTAATTAGTGGACGGAACCCTTGTTACTTATGGAGGGAAATTCCTGTTAAAAATGCCCGAAGCGTTGGAATCGTTGTAAACCCGTCTGTTGTCGCCCTTATCACCTCATTTGAACATTCTTCGTTTGCAAGTTCCACATCAAAAGGAAAAAAATCAGCAGATCAAGTGTTGCTACTCAACAACTTGTTGAGTTGATGAAAACGAAGTAGATGCGTTCTATAACCAATTGGAGGTAGCCTATAAGGAAAACGATGGGAAGCGAAAAGGCCTATAAATTCATTACTGGAGACTTCGATATCAGATTAGGAGCGGTCAACGAAGATCAATGGGGGAAAATTCGGAATAGATGCTGGCAGCACGTCTCTTCCATGGAAATTCATTTTTCAAGAATGGGGATAATAAAGGATAAAGCTCTCGGCGTTGATCAATCCCTGAGGAATGAAGGAGGAAACTCGCGGTGGCCTACCGATGTGTCAAGCCAATGCTGCTATCCTCCCAGACAAGTCTGCTGCCAATTTGCCAACCACGGAGAGATGGAAGGCTTGGTGTGCTATGGACGCGGGGGATCGATTCCACATGTGTGTCACAGTGGCGCCTCCAAACACTGCGTCGCGCACACCCCTTATCCCATTTTTCGAGAGGAGAGAAAATAGCCGATGGACTTGCGATCACAATAAAGGAACGACCCTTGTGGGAATTGATGATATTCTCGTGAACAGAAGATGATGCCTCTTTGACATATCAGTGGTGCAACCGTTTTGTACTGAGTCTATACATCGCCTTCCCTGTGCAGAGACTTTTTTAAATCACAAGCTGAAAACGAACTCCTGTCATTGTCCAATAAGAGCAAAACTGAGCTCAATGAAGCTGGAAAAGTGATCGGACTGAGCAAAACAGACCGAAAACCCAGCTTATAATGAAGCAATAGTGCAAAAGATAACTAGTCGAAGTGGATGAATCTCTGATCATAGGAATCACCTCGTAAGTTTACCTTGGACGCCCAATGAGCATTGAGAACATGAATGAGAATTCAGGGAGAAAAAAGAAAGCAGTTTATGCCGCATTCGGGCCATTCGAAAGAGCCACCGACCAACTAACAGGCCTCCGCGCTAAAAACCGCAACCCAAACCTCCGCGCTAACCTTTTTGATTCAACAATCCTTCCAGCGCTCTGTTATGCAACAGGGACAAGGGTTGATCCTTTAACCATGTCAAAAACTCATCATCCACATGGTGCCACTTGAACGATGCTTTCTGAAGTTTAACCAGCTCTCGCAATGTCTGGCTAGAATTCGCAGCTGAAATATCCGGAGCTTATTCCATCTTTGGCATGAGAAAAATGTACATAAATAGCGAAACACAGATGGGCGGGTTACATAGTAGGAAGAACAGATGACAGATGAACGAAAAAAGAAACAGTGCAATGGAATGCAGCAGAATGCATGCGCCATCTTGGACGATTATCTATACAATGGACTGTCGTGCTTATGGCTTACGTCAACTATCTCCCTTCGCAATTGGAAACGATCTCGGTATCACGGAGTGCTTGTTCCCTGGGGATGTCGCTGTTTTCAAAGCAGATCATCACCATGGGTGACGATTGCGTGAGGGAAAGACGGAAAAGTATACTGGGGCGTACACTAAACGTGAAGATTGGTCATCTAAGTATCCAAGTACAACATATTCAAAACAATGATTTCGTCTTTCATCACTTCCTCTTTGACCATCTTTTCTCGAAGTATTCAACATTCAACCCAAGAAGAGTACTGAACTTCCTCTGATCACGTTCATCAGTTCGTTAGGGTTTATTGAATGTTCTATTTCATTCGTAGTAGGCTTCTTTGTTATTTCTACTTTTTAGTCATTTTAAGCTTTATGAGACCAACTTACCCATTGTTATATTACTGCGCATGATTTTCTTGCTTTGGATCTTGGTGTTTGATCTTATAACCGTTCGTGATGTAGATTTGAATCGCTGTAAAATTGGATAAATCATCAAGTTAGCAGTTACGACTACACCTTTGAAACAATATTCTGCACTTTTTTTTTCGTGTTTTCCTTGAATCATGAAGAGAAGCACGCAACAAACTTGTTGCGATTCTTTCACCGTTTTTGAATGACACATAACGAATGGTGTACATTCTACACAGTCAGTAGCGGCTCTCTGAGTCGCCGGCATGAGCTGTATAGGCATCATTTTTTTCATACGTCTTTTTACGGCTCATAAATTGGCTTCTTCTGCATATGAAATCGATTGATTGCTAATTCACCACAAATTTTGTGATGAGCTTCGGCCGACGAAGACTGTATTCTGTATCTCGAACGTATCTATTTCTTGGTAGTTTTAGAGGCAGTTGATTAATAAATCAATTCTGACCACTCCCTCCAGGTTCGCTAAATGGTGCGTATTACGAGTTCTAACGAGATATAATTTCGTATAATAGAAAAAAGCTCTCGGTGTTGATCAATCCTTGACGGATGCGCCATGCATTCTGCTTCATTAAGCATCGTTGGAGATGATTGAATGCATATCTGGCTTTACAATGATTCGCAGCGGCCTACCGATGCATCCAGCCAGTGTTGCTATCCTCCCAGACAAATCTGGTACCAATTTGCCCACCCCGGAGGAATAGAAGGCTTGGTGGGCCATGGGCGCGGGAATCGATACCACGTGTGTGTAGGAGAGCGCCTCGCACCACTGCACCACAAGCGCCCTAATTTTGGATAATGTAGAAAGCAGCGTGCTTTTCAAAGTAATTCATTTCTTCTTCTGAGCCAAAAAGGGAGAGAAGAAATGAAAATAGTGGCATGAAAGCGGTCACCTTACGAATGAGGACTATTACTGCGACGTACATTAGAGCGGCGATGAAAATACATATCCATCGATAATAGACCAAAAAAGTCCTGAAAAGCGATAAATTAGTAGCAGCGAGTAAAGTGCAGGGTAGTAAGGCAATGTTTTTGTCTTCACAGGCAATTGCTGACTTAAGTCGTGGGCACTCAAAGGATGGAGAGATACTGACATGTCTGATGGGTAAGATTAAACTAACGACGTCATGTATATTACAGAGTACTTCTAAACAGTGCTCTATATGCACATAAATATATATATATACATAT
>MQTX01000086.1:1618700-1665977 GCA_009735665.1 Angiostrongylus cantonensis | reverse complement strand
GCTTTTTCCCCTTTCCGTGAGAAATAAAATCTTGCACGAAGGAGACGATGTTCTGATCCCGTGTGAAATCTTGAGACAACAACGACATCGGTTAGGCAAAACCTTTTTTTTTTTACAATGTGATCTATTCCGTTATGGTACTTTCCACTGGGAGTCTCCCACGTCTAGCGCTGAGGGTGGGGCTTCTGGAATTACGAGTTACCACAGATGGACTTGGTCGTCATGATTAACTCGAACTGCCGCTCACTCTGTTCGCTCTATTCTAATCAGTAGGTCCCAATTCCACGTTCTTCAGACCTTCTTGGTCTAATGTTGCCATTAAAATCTCCAATGGAGACCGTGCAGAAAACGGATAGAGTAAGCTTCGACTTCTTCATGATCATAGTTTGATGTCAGCTCGTAAAGAACAAAGATTCTCAAAGCCGGTTTTGATCCACATCTCTTCAATCGTAGTCCGATTCGGGTTGTTAGTTGTTTGAATGAAGCAATGTTCACGGATAAAGTCGTGTTGACGAAAACGCTGACGCTGCCGACTACTCTACTGTGGCATGTTCCCAGGATCAGATCATCTCCGGTGTCATAGATGGCGTTGAAAGGATTGCGTCGGCTCGCCTCGGCCAACGCGATGACGTTGCACCTTATCCTTTCTGCTTCAATGACCAGGCCTTCTATTAATGACGCAGAAGCAAGTGTGTGTGCACCGTAGGTACAGGTCGTCACTTTAGGCCATTGCAATTTAGGCAGCTTGGAATGGCTATGAGGTTTCAGCAGCCTCTAGATATTCATCGAACCCTGCCGAATTGGTGCTCATTCGGGTGAGGGGAATGAAGGCCATTTCTTTTACTGTTTTTAGCCTTTTGATACCCATGTAGAGTTTGCCGGTCTCTAAACGTGGGTAGTAACAAGTAGCTTGCCAAGATCTCCCAGAATGGAGATGGGGTTTATTTGTTAGAGGCGACTTCTAACTGTCTCCCATTTACGTTCCTGTCACTTGATTGTGGCTTTTGGCCGAATTGACTTGTAAAATACAATCCGCATAAAGCGAGAACTCACGCACACAACATGCATAAATACGCCTAGCAAATACAGAAAGTATGTGCCGAATCGGCGCAGCAGAAACAGGAAGTCCATTCCCTGGATCCATCTGCGTCTTCGGAAAGCAGATGTCGGTTTTGGCCCGCGATTAACCCCTTATTCGCTACTTTTAGACGAGCCAAATAGCCTCGGGACTAATCGTCTCGAGATCCTTCATATGAGCGAGATTCGTAGATTCATGGGGTGAATCTAAGCCACTGAAATATACAAATTAGTGAAAAAGGTCTCGCGAGTGGTTTGACAAATAATCCATTCATTTCTCGTCGTCACTTGCAAGACAACACCAATGATTTCTGCTCTCATTAGTGTTTCGTTCAGCATAGCATCTTTTTCCAGGCTTTTCATGAAGAACTATCACCATGGAGTAAGTGGTGTATCTGCAATACATTTCACCTCCAAAAAACATAGTCGCCAGCAGCTCGTGATCAATCGGCTGAGTTTCATACGCTTCGCGTATCAGGCCTAATTTATCTTTAAAAAATTAGTGTAGAGAACCGCGTCTCTGATTTTTGACAGTTGCCGTAAGTCGGAGATCTGATCTTTCTCTGACTTACGTTATATGAGGTGGTCTTCTATAACGTTGAGTAGCCTTTCATCCTGCTTGCGGAGTGACCAGATTTCTGACGCATGTTAAGCCAGCGAGAGTCGTGGACTCGAAAAGGTTGGCACGAAGTCGGGTATTCTTCGTTCTTCTCTCTACATCGTGAATGTTTTTAAGAGGCCCCAAGCCGCTCGTTTCATCTGCTCTATTCTGGAGCTAAATTGTTTGTCATGTTGATTTCCGCTCCTGGATAGGCCTAATTGAAGCATTCGGAGATATTTCTTTCGTTGAGCGTGTATGGAACAGAAGAAACCAATCCGTCCCTCAACACCGAACACCGTTTTTGTGAGACTTATTCGAAGACCAATTTTGCCACAGGGTTACTGCCTTTACAATGACTTGCGGTGGCCTGCCGATGTATCGAGCCAGTGCTGCTATCCTCCCAGACAAGTCTGGTACCAATTTGCCGGCCCCGGTGGGATGGAAGGCTTGGAGAGCCATGGGTGCGAGGATCGATTCCACGTGCGTGTCGCAGTGGCGCCTCCAACCACTGCGCCACGCGAGCCCCTTGTGAGATCATATAAATAAACATTTTGTCTTTCATCATTTCCTCTTTGACAGTGTTTTCTCGGAAACTGCATTCAGTTTTTCCTGATCGGATTCATCGATTCTTTCGAGCTGATGGTAACTTTTACTGCAAAATCTTCTCCGCTGTGCTCTGTATCCTATGCACTCCTGACAGGGTAACTCGTTCTGAAGCGATGAAACTAATCTTAGTTAGCGATAAAGTTTGCACGGGTATAGAAGGATATTTTTATTGCGGCTAACATCTTAGCGACTTTATTTCTTCCTAAGAAATCGCATTTCCATTAAATCGAGTGCTCATCGCATGGGGCCAAGCATTTTCCTCGAAATGTCACCGTTCTGACAAACTTATTACTTAGTTGCCATTTCTGCAGGTTTCTGACATTGATAACTGTTTTCGGCAGACTTTTCATCATTGTTAAACATCACGTCAAAGGCTTGAAATTTATCCAGAATGTTCCGGAGATTTTACGCGCTTTAGTCTAGGATTCCTATCTGAGGATGGTAACTTTTACTGCAAAATCTTCTCCGCTGTGCTCTGTATCCTATGCACTCCTGACAGGGTAACTCGTTCTGCCTCAGGATTCTCGAGTAGATGTTATTTCAGAGGGAGGCAGTCTACAGTCTACCCGTTCCGCCACTGTATTCGCCCGACAAGCTTGAAATTGGGCACCCTTTATCCGAACTCATAGAATGACTGGTTCTGCCGTTAGTGAAAATCATGCGGTTCTATGTCACACACAGACATTCCGAACGAGCTTATATTATAACACATTCATTGTACATGTAACACAATAATTCACGAGATCTTCATGGAGTTGCGAGTTGCACATCCACTGTTTTCCTTAATGTCAGTCAGATCTAACGTTCATGAAGGAACCATATAGTTCACGATGTCTCACAGTCAAGATGACAAAGTTGACCATCGTCTAAAAATGTAACGTGGTAAATACTGTGGAAAACTTGTAAGTCTTGTTTCGAGCGATTCTGTAATACTTTGCAAATCTTAGCGTGGACTCATAAAAGCTTCTGCCTTCATCAGAGCCGTTTTTTTACGTGCCTTCCACTGAGGAAGAGCCGCTGAGCAGCGTCGCATATGGTTGACGAACAGTCGATTCTGCCGAAACGTCAGCTACGATTGTGTTTTATGTCTGTTATTGTATGGAAGTAAACGTATGCTGTTTAACAATCTCGCGATTGCTGAGAAAGAAAACGACGCATTTAAAAAGGAAAGTGTTTGGGTGAATCGAGGCTTTCGTTTTGAAAGCAGCGTTAAAGTTATGATAGTAACCACTCCACAATGGCATATGGGTCAAATTCATAAGGATTTCTCACGAAATCGACGTATTTTGAAATGTGGACACTTGTAAATCGACAGCGATATCATAAGGACGTAATGACCCTGTGGTGAACATCGGCGTAGGACGAAACCGCTGGATGCGTCGCTACTGAAAATATCATCCTACTGAGCTAATCGTGCGCTGGTTTTCCAGTTCAGTACCAACCGTTAAGCTTTGCATATCTAAGGCTTGTAATTTTTGTAAGAGGTTTATGGAAGGGAACAAAGTTGGTGTTCATTATTACCTTGTTCAATACCAGTGAAAGCAAGAACAACCTCGTTGTTGAGCTGCCGTTAGGAAAACTAGATTTAAGCATAATATTCGGTATAAGAAACAAAAGTAATGCACTGAGTGTAGTCAAACCTGAAAAGATTTTTAATAAGGTGATATACTAAGGTCTTCGAAAGGTTGACTTCGTAGCAGCTAGATGGTCGTAGATTTTTAGCTGCGATGTACAGCGTGAAATTAATCCCGTGGTGTGTCCTAAGATCAGAAGGAGTATGACGTTTCATTCCAAAAGGCCAGTTAAGAATAAACCATTACCAGAAAGCACCACCGTCTTGGTATTAAACTGGTGGCAAGGTGGCAAATCTTCCTCTGATCTACAAGAGGTGGCGAGTGTGGTGGTGTTGAAGATTTCAGGAAAGCCTCGGCTGGGCTGACCTCGAGACTCCACAAGTCCATAGGCCACAGGACACTACCGTCGACGACGTTGGGCCGTGAGTCAACCGATAATAGGCAATGGAATGGAGGATTGCAAAGAACGTAGTTGGAAACGGACAAACTGAGCGCGTCCACGACACGTTATGGTGGCTGCCTCCTCTGCACCTATAACGCCAGAACGCTCTCTTTAGACGCCGACGTTTAGGTTTTTCTTGAGGTCGCAGATCGCAACAAATTCCAAGTGATTACAATGCAGGAGACCGAAAGGAGAAAGACCAATATACGACAATATCGTAATGGAACCCTTACCATTCGTGGAAGAGAATTTCCGTTACGAAATGTCAGAGGCATCGCCATTGTCCTACACCCATCTATTTTACATCTAGTCGTCTCACACGAAAGACCTGTCACCACGCTTATCCTTTCTTCGTCCACAATTTTCGCACCAAAAGAAAGTCAGTGCCTCCAACTGTTACTCACCAACTTGACATGAGACCAAACTAGACACGTTCTACAACTCGTTGTAGGAAGTAAATATTCCGCAAAAAAAAGTCCATCTATAGTTTCTCTGTTGAGATTTCAACCACAAATTCGGAACGACCAACGAGAATAAAAATAGGATGGGGAAATTTGTAACAAAAGATCGAGATTAACACTGCTGTCTGCAACTCGTTTCCTCCTCGTGAAATCATTTTTCGAAAAGAGAGAGGTCGTCCACAGGCACAGTGTTCTAACGGCTCCTGTGGAGATCGGCCACATTCTCACGAAAAGAAAATGGTGCTTATTCGGCATTTCAGTGGTACCTGAGGCCTGCACTGGGTAGATCACCACATTCCTCGTGAGGAGATTCGATTCAGCCACAAGCTGGAAAAATATCTTCTCTCATCGCCCAAGAAGAACAGTCTAACTCGCGTGCTTCCGAATCCTCTGAAGGAGTGCAGTTCTGTGCGATTATAATGCCAAACTGATGAACGAAGATGGAACTCTCATGCACCTTACCGCGATACCGAATTGACAAGGAAGAAATCTCATTGCCAATCTTTTCAATTCCACAATTCCAGCCTCGGACCTCGAAGTCCTAACGGGAAAAAAACCACCCGCGGTTCTCCCCTTCAATAATCGAGTTGCAATACAAAGCATGAAAAAAGGCACGACTCCAAGATCCGACAATCTTGTTGGGTGGACACTACAAGCTCTTCAGGAAGATTATTCTGTCGCGCACCACAAGCACTTTGGATGAGGCATAACAAGTTGATCGAGCAGAATTTCGTTGCCAGGACTATACCCAAACCGTGTCTGATGTCATCGAAGTTTTCGAGGAATACCACCTTCCATTATTCCTGTCTTTTGCTGACTATGAAAAAGCGTTTGCCAGCATCAAAACGAATGCAATCCTCTCAACACTCGTTGACTAAGAGTGGATCTAACTTGTATACGAACACTTAGTGACTGTCATCAGAACATAAGTATAAAAGCAGAAAAGTGGAGCTTTTCCATCAACATATTTATTTATATGATCTTATAAACTGGTCTTCTTTAGCTGATGTGAGGTTGGCATAGGTCTTCGTTGTCGTTTTCGTTGTTATTGGTGTATATTAAAGTATTCTAATATAAAATACATCCAGGCTCTGAGGAAGGCGAAATCGCCAAAACGTCAGCCATCAACCAACAACACCAACAACAACGACAGCGACAACGAAGACCTATAAAAACCTCGCATCAGCTAAAGAAGATCAATTTTTGTGATCATATAAATAAATATATCAACTATCTATGCCGAGGTTTATAGAAAGTCGGTCTTTTGAGTTTTTCCGTCAATTATTTATCATTACCAGTACCACCTGTCTGTCGTCAATATCTCTTAACAAAATCACCTGATTTCAACAGGAAGGACATATGTATGCATGTATCTGGGAAAGTCGTAGTGCAAGAGGGTCTACAGAGCCGGGGGTGAAACTCTTGACCAAATAAAAAAATACCAGTCAAACGGTAAAATTTCTCGCATTCGTTAGCAGCACTGGCTCGATTCATCGGTAGGCCACCGCGAGTCAATGTAAAGGCCAAATATGCATTCAATCTCCTTCAGCGATGCTTCATGAAGTATAATGCATGGCGCATTCCTCAGGAACTGGTCAACGCCCAGAGCTTTATTCTCTTATCCTTTATGAAAGCAACTCACCCACTGTTACATTACTGCGCATGATTTTCTTGCTCTGGATCTTCCTGTTCGATGTCCTAACCGTTTGTGATGTAGATTTGAGTCGCTGTAAAATTCGATAGATCACTAAGTAACAAATTACTGCTGCACTCTTGAATACAATATTTTGCTCTTATTTCAATGAGAATACGAGCAATGACAATGACCAATTAAAGTGTTTTCCGGGTGATTGCCGACGGCAAAAAGATCGATAGGACTAGCTGAAAGATGGGCAAAACGAAGAACACGCATGGTGTGGTGGTGAGGGCGTTACTCCCCGAAAAGGACAATAGCGCGTTCATTGCCCACCATAGACACCTGCGGTCCAGAGTTTTGCAAATATCTCAGCAACGTTGTGGTTGTATTTCGCTTATAACCTACCGTGAAAATTGTAGTAGGCAGAAAATAAAAGCTAAAACATTGTGAAGTGTTTTTCTTGAATCACTTAATGTGCGCAACAAACTTGCTGCGATCCTTTCATCGTTTTCGAATAACACATAACGAAGGTGTACACTATACATAATCAGGCGCGGCGTGCTGGGTTGCCGGCATGAGCAGTATAGGCATCATTTTCTTTCTCATTTCTTATTACGGCTCCTTAATGGGCTTTTCCTGCACTTCCCTTCGATTGATAAAAGGATAAAGGATAAAGCTCTCGACGTTGATCAGTTCCTGAGGGGTGCGCCACAAATTCTTCATTAAGCATCGTTTGGAGGTGATTGAATGCATAGCTGCACTTTACAACGGCTCGCATTAGCCTACCGATGTATCGAGGTAGTGCTGCTATCCTCCCAGGCAAGTCTGGTAGCAATTTGTCCATCCCTGAGGGATGGAAGGCTTGGTGGGCCACGAGTGTGACGGCTCGCATTAGCCTACCGATGTATCGAGGTAGTGCTGCTATCCTCCCAGACAAGTCTGGTAGCAATTTGTCCATCCCTAAGGGATGGAAGGCTTGGTGGGCCACGAGTGTTTTGAAGGGCGCCTCCTCCAACCACTGCGCCACATGCGCCTTAAATCGATTGGTAGCCGATTCAATACATTTATTGTGGTGTGCCCCAGCTGGAAAAGGCTCTATTTTGTATTTAGACATATGCAAGAAATATTTTTTCGAACGATTTCATTGACTGGTAATTCTACAGGCAACTGATTAATAGTTCAATTCTAGCCACTCCTTAGGGTCGCTAAACGGCTCGTTTCGCGACTGCGAACAGTGTATAAATTCGGATACTGTAGGAAATCAAGAAACTTTGAAAGCAATCCGTTTCTTCTTTTTTTCCAAAGTTCAATACATTTATTGTGGTGTGCCCCAGCTGGAAAAGGCTCTATTTTGTATTTAGACATATGCAAGAAATATTTTTTCGAACGATTTCATTGACTGGTAATTCTACAGGCAACTGATTAATAGTTCAATTCTAGCCACTCCTTAGGGTCGCTAAACGGCTCGTTTCGCGACTGCGAACAGTGTATAAATTCGGATACTGTAGGAAATCAAGAAACTTTTAAAGCAATCCGTTTCTTCTTCTTTTCCAAAAAGAATGAGAAAAAATTAAATGATGACATAAAGGTGGTCCTTACCTTACGAATGAGCATTGTTACTGCAATGTACATTACAGCTGCGGTGAAAATACACACCATCCGATAATAACCCAAAAAATCCCTTAAAGACGATAGATCAATAGTAGGGAGTAGAGCGGAAAATATTAAGTCGGAATACGGAAATCTGGCATCATGCTCTTAATTCTCAATGGACGAAGAGGAATTGCTTTGCCAGGGGGTTGCGATTGAACCAACGACACTGTGTACATTAAATGGTGCTTCTGAGCATTGCGCTGTATATAAATATGTACAATATTTCAAAACCGATTTTCCTTTAAACTCAGTATTACTAATCAACATGTATTCTTTCTTTGAGGAGCCTTCACGAGGTTGATAAAAAAAAATTTATTTTCGGCTAACGTTTCGACATTTTCGTCTTCATCAGAGTCAATGATCTGAGTCGATGGTCCACGCTTGTTCTTCGCCTCAAATTCTCAATGGACGAAGAGGAATTGCTTTGCCAGGGGGTTGCGATTGAACCAACGACACTGTACATTAAATGGTGCTTCTGAGCACTGCGCTGTATATAAATATGCACAATATTTCAAAACCGATTTCCCTTTAAACTCAGTATTACTATTCTTTCTTTGATGAGCTTACACGAGGTTGATAATAATATTTATTATCGGCTAACGTTTCGATGTCTTCGTCTTCATCAGAGCCGATGATCCGAGTCGATGGTCCACGCTTTTCTTTCGTCTCGATGTGGCGGCTTCGCCTTCGTGTCGAGTCAGACCTTCCTCAGAGGCCCATCTACTCGAATGCGGCATACTAACACGACGATGCCTTTTTATGCAGGATGCTAATGGTTGATAGCTGTGATAGTCTGGTGATAGTTGCTTTTCCCTGACAATCAGTCCTGCAGAAGTCGGCATCATTATCAGGTGGCAAAGGCAAAAAAGAATATTTCAAAACCGACTTTCCTTTATTCTCGATATTACTAATCAACATGTGTTCTTTCCTTGAAGCCTGGCTGATGGCCCGCTGAGGAAGACTTCACTCGACAAGAAGGCGAAGGCGCCACATCAAGACGAAGAACGGGCGTGCACCACCAATTCGGATCATCGGTTCTAATGAAGACGAAGACGTAAGTGCTAGCCGAAAATAAATATCTTTGTCAACCTCTTGTAAGCTCATCAAAGAAAGAATGCATGTTAAACGTGTATATTCATATAATTAATACTACTGTTACTGTTTCTTAAATTTTACTAATTTTACATAAGGCCTCAAGCAGTCATCCCTCTTATATGCCAGCTACGAACGTGTTCGGATTTGCATGTTGGTTCAGCTGCTGGATGAAAATTTCCATTTTTTATACCAGTGAAGTTTAATGCCGATTTTGTAGCTTTCCCTGGAATCCTAAGACACACGTGACAGGGCGTCCATAAATCTTCGTCATAGGCTGATGCTACTTTTTGTGGACATGCGAATGAGCCGATAAAAACAAGTTTGTTATCAATTTTTCGACTCCGGCTGAGTGGATGATTTGGGTTGGACCAGGTGATGTCCAATCTTGGTCTTGTTCAGGTTTAACAGCACCATTTCTACTTGGCTACACCCTTTTTAATTTTGTTACATAAAAGTATATCAATTCCAGTTCGTTCTAATACATAGATGAAGAAGGATAGAGCTTTTGGGGTTAATTAATCCTTTACGGATGTGCTTTTTACTCAACTTCAATGAGGATCGCTGGAGATGACTACTGCGTTTGGTCTATACGGTGATCTGAGGTGGCCTAGCGATGTTGCAAGCGATGTAGCAAGCGGGGGGCGCCATCTTCCCAAACAAATTTGGTACCAATTCACCGACCCCGGAGGGATTGGAAGGCTTAGCCGATGCGTGGGATCGAGCTTAAGGCACGTGTTCATTGAACGCACCTCTAACAACTGCGCTGTAAAAACCCATTGCTTGGCATCTCATTTTAATCCGTTGCATAATCTGTACCACCTGTATTCCCGTTAATCGTCGATGACTAAAGCGGGCGCCAGTAAATCTTCCATTTTTCCCTGTCGCATGCAACAGTAGCCTAGTGAGTTCTGCTTGCTCTAGGAATTCGTTGAGCATTATATCTTTCTTCTAGGCATTTCGTGAAGAACTCTGACCATCCAATCGGTGGTCTTCCTGCAGTGTGTTTAATTTCCCGAGCAATCGAATCACTAACTGCTCTTGTACATCGGTTGTCGTTCATACGCATTGTGTGTCCGGCACACCCACTCTTCGACTGCTTCATGCACAAAACGGCATCCTAGATTTCTAATCGTTGCCGTAGGTCAGAGTTTGGGATCCCCTTGCTCACTTGCGTAATACCGGATACTTCTGCCAACTCCCTTTCGGCTACGCGTTCTATAACACGAAGTTATCTATCATTCTGTTTACGAAGCGACAGGATTTGTGAGGCACACGCTAAGACAAAAAAATATTAGATGCTCTTTAAGGCTCCCTAAGCAGCTTATTTCTTCCTACTCGACTCTGGAACTAAGGCGCTCATCACGTCGATTTCGCGACATAGATGGACGTGGTTGGAACAAATGCTCCGTTGAGCGTGAATGGGGCAGACGAAACCAATCCGTTCTTCATGAACATCGTTTTTGTGAGACCTACTCGAAGACCAATTTTCCACAGGATTTATCAAAATCGGCAATCATACGTTCCGCTTGGCTAGTGTTTGGTGCTATAAAGAACGACATCGTTAGCAAAGTGAAGATGGTGTAACTGCCGACCATCGATTTTCACTCCCCTGTTGTCCCACTTGGATGTTCGCATGACGTTCTCGAGGATGGCGGTGAATAATTTTGGCGAGATGGCATCGCCTTGCCAAACCACTCTTCCTTGTCAGTGTCGTTGTGGAATTGTGATATCTTGATTGTGAAGTTTTTAAACAGCTCGCCAAAAATCTTAATATACTGAGTAGGGACTTTCTCACTGCTCAGAGGCTCCATGACTGCTTATATTTCACCTGAGTCAAAAGCATTCTTTGAATCGATGAAAGTGAGGCAGAGAGGTCTTCTATACTCTCGCGATACTTCGATGAGTCTTGTTATTGCGTAGATGTGATCCATCGCTGGTCCATCGTCACCTTAGTTGTTTGAGATGCAGAAAGCTTTTATTGGTTTTGAGATTTTAACAGTCTTTCCGTACTCGTCCTTCCCAACGCTGCTGAATTTGGGGCTGTTTCGGAGACAGGAAAATGAGGCCCGTTTCTTTTACTGTTTTGAGCTTTTTGATACCCATGTATAGCTTACTGGGCTCTCAACGTGGGGGCTGGTTATACTCACGAGTAGCTTGCCAGGCTCTCCCAGAGTGGACATGGAGCTTATTTGTTGGAGGCGACTCCTAACCACCTCCCATATACTTCCCTGTCACTTGATTGCAGGCTTTTGGCCGAATTGACTCGTAGAATACAATCCGCATAAAGCGAGAACGCACCCACACACGCATGCATGAATACGCCTAGCAAATACTGAAATTGTGCGATCGGCGCAGCAGAAACAGGGATTCCATTCCCTGGATCCATCTGCGTTTTCGTGAAGCAAGATCACTTTTGGTCCACGATTAACACCATATCCGCCACCTGGCGACGCGCCACATAGCCTCGCGACTAACCGGCTCGAAATCTCTCATAAGAGGAAGATCCGTGGATTTTATTTTAATATACGCTGGAAAAACGTATGAAATTTACCTGAATCCCGGATAAATTGGCTCTGTTAAAGTGCAATGCGTGCTGACTATTTTTGAATTTTCTTCCTTGTTAATGGACACAAGGATCCAGTTGAGTATCAACGTAAATAACGAGAGACCGTATACAACTGAAAACTATTAGTGATTAATGAACCATCAGCATTGGTTTTTTCACTTTTTGCGCTTTTTGCGACAATTGCGCTGACATTTTTTATTATGTGTGCATTATTACAAATTAATCACACAAAAATACTTTAACCTCCTCACAGTTTACCGCCTCATCTTGGCTGGGATGTGTTCCTAGGTGTTGGACTGCGATGTACAGCAGATTGATTCAATCCTCAACAAGGCCTCTCAAGCTGAAAAGGAGTCCGGCGTCTCCATCAGGAAGTCAAGATAAGAGTAAACCAATACCAGGATCTACCGCCGTCCTGGTATCAAAGTCGCATGGTGGCAAATCTTCCTCTAATCCACATGGGCTGCGACTGCCTGTGGTGGTGACGACCTGGGGCAGACTTTGGCCATGCTGACCTCGGGATTCCAGGGCACCACAATGGCTTTACCAGCAATTCTCCGAAAAGTGGAAATTATGCTGAGGCCCACACCTTCACAACCAGTGAAGAACAATCAAATCAATCAGGTCAATCAAGCATCCAAGTATAATGATGAAAATAAGAATATACCAAAACCAATAGCAAAACCAGGATCCGCCACCGTCCTGGTATCAAAGTCGCATGGTGGCAAATCTCCCTCTGATTCACGAGGGTTGCGACTGCCTGTGGCGGTGAAGACCTGAAGCAGACTTTGGCCAGCCTGACCTCGGGATTCCGGGAAATCGCAAACCAGGAATTCTCCGAAAAATGGAGATAATACCAGGGCTCGCACAAATAGTGAGGACGGGCCGTTCAAGTATCAAGTAAGTAAGTAAATAACTTCAACAGTTGGACAGAATGGCTGCAGTTCACATTTGTATAGTTTTATTGCAGTTATCTTTTTTTTTTTATAGAACAGCTCACAGCTCCTTATTTTTTTTTCACAGTTTTATTTTCGAGTTCCCTCTATCTTTGATCCAGATGCCTCTCTGGAATACCGCCGATTATCGCCGGCCATTAATATACTTGTATTTTCGTTTCTCTCTTCCTTCTTCTTTCTGTTCCATTTTTTTTAAATGTATAGTGTCCAAGAGAGGGCGCGTGCGGCGCAGTGGTTGGAGGCACCACTGCTACACGCACGTGGAATCGATCTCTGCGCCCATGGCCCACCAAGCTTTCCATCCCTCCGGGGTCGGCAAATTGGTACCAGACTTGTCTGGAAGGATAGCAGCACTGGCTCTATACATCGGCAGGTCACCGCGAATCATTGTAAAGGCCAGATATGCATCCAATCACCTCTAACGATACCTAATGAAGTCGAATGTATGACGCATCCCTCAGGAATTGATCAACGCCGAGAGCGTTATCCTTCTTTCTTATACCGTTTAAGGACCTTTAATTCTCTCGGTGAATTTTCACTAACAAAATTATGTTGTGTCCTGAAAACCAACTTTCATCAAACCCATATAAAAGAAATAAATTTTCTGCATGCCTGAGGGGACATAAGTTCGGTCGACTAACGCCTCGACGTCTTCGACTTCATCAGAGCCTACGATCATTGTCGATGGCTTCCATTCGCGTAACGTTTCGGCACCCTCGCCTTCTTCAGAGTCGTGTTGATCCGAGGTGATGGTCCCAAACCGGTCGTTTTTGCGATGTAGGTATTCGTAGTTGCATCGATTCGAATCTATTACAGTGTCTACAACTGGACAGGGAACTTCAGCCGGCTGTGCTCTTTTATATAGGACCAGATTAACAAATTTTCCATAAATTGTGATCTTTTTTTAGCCTGCAATGCGTCCTGCAGCAGTCGGCGCTTCATTTGCTGGCACATAGGTTGGTTTTTCATCATTTGAAAAGGTCTCTTAGCTCGTTTTAGTTGGTGACTACTATTTGTTGATAAAGGATAAATAAAAGGATAAAGCTGTCGGCGTTGATGAATCTCTGAGAGATGCGCCATGCATTCGACTTCATTATCGTTGGAGGTGATTGACCATACATGGTATTATTTTGTTGACTCAAGACGAACCAGCCAATAAAGGCGATGAGACGATGGTTGTAGACGCAGTATGGAAACGAGAACAGAATACTCTTATCGATTTCCTGAGAATGCTTAAAACTACTTGCCAACACCGTACGACGGAGTTTCTGAGTGTTCACAGAAGAAATTTGCCGACTGCGCTGATTAGCCAATTTGCCGACCCCGAAGGGATGGAAGGCTTGGTGAGCCACGGGCGCGGGAATCGATTCCACGTGTGTATCGCAGTGTTGCCTCCAACCACTGTGCCACATGCTTCCCCTATTTTGTTGATGGCAAGTTTATTATTTTGTTGACTCAAGACGAACCAGCCAATAATTGCTGACCCCGGAGGGATGGAAGGCTTGGTGGGCCATGAGCGCAGGAAGCGATTCCACGTGCGTGTCGCAGTGGTGCCTTCAACATTGTTCTACGGGGGGCGCCACACGCGCCCCTCGTAGAACAATGTTGAATAAAAAGTTTTAAAAATTTTGCACCAGAACAAACGAATGAGTGAAAGTGTCGAACGGATGTATCGTTTTCAAAGAAAGAGACCAAACTTACTTTCGCACAAGTAGATGATTAAAACGGTCACAACTGACATGTCTGCTGGTAGGCAGCTGCAAAAAGAAAGTATTGATGAGCCAATTTTTTTCTGAATGTGAGCATGATGAAAATTGTATTCGTCAAGGGGAAAAGGCGGCATGAACGGTGTAGGAAACATACACCGTACATATAACAGAGAGAGTAGAAGAGAGTGGGAGAGGGTGAAGGTGATAGAAGGAGAAAATCCAGTGAGGAGAGAAGAACAGAGTGAAGAAGGATAAAAGCGGAAAGGAAAAATTGTGTGCTTATATGTGTTGTAATAAAAAAGAACAAAAATATGTCCGTCTTTACATGAGCTCGTGTATATACATAGGAAAGGTGAAAGAGAAATTATCACGTGGAACGAAGGTAAAAGGATAGCCTTCCTTACTTTCCTTTCGAAATCTGCGAACTTATTCCTAGTAGCACAGTGGCTTCAAGGCGGGACACTTGGTGCTGTTTGATCATCTATTCTGTAACAAGAGTTATGAGAAACATTCCACGACCTTTTCCGAAAATTCTCAAATGAATTGAAAACTCGGTGGATTAAAAATATTAAAGTCTATTGGAAATTCTTTAACTCTTCAGCTGCAAGCAATTAAAAGCTGGCCGAAAAGGGTGATGAAAGAACCACTAAACCACTAAAGATCGTTTCAGCTTAAAACTTGAGATTCTTTGCTAAAGTCTTTTTCGTCAACGACCAGGCTAAGCTTCATTTCCAGTCAACACCATGTGGGTAAAAAGAGCCTCGTTAAAACTTTTGTTACAGTTATAGAAAAATTTAAACCGATCTCCTCTATTTTTTATTGCATCTTAATTATACCGGAAATTAAAAGGATGAAGCACTCGGCGTCGACCAATCCCTGAAGGATGCGCCATGCATTCGTTAATTAGGATGCACTTCATTAAGCATCACTTGGAAGTGATTGAACGCATACCTGTATTGTATCTGGCCAATACAATAACTCACTGTGGTCCACCGATGTATCAGTGCTGTTACCCTCGCAGAGTGGTACCAATTTGTTGACCACAGAGGGATGCAGGGTTTGGTGGGGCATGGATGCGGGAATCGATTCCACGTGTTTGTTGCAGAGCGCCTCCGACCGCTGCACCTGCTACACTGAGAATAGTTCTTTTTTAAAAATTACATTTGAAACCATTTCGTGATTCTTGGTGAGTTGCCTAATAACAGCTCTATAAGAAAATTATGAGAACGATTAAATCAGACAGAGCAACGAGTTAGGAAACTAAAGTTATACGTAGAATTGCATCTAATAAAGTTTATGGATTAATATGATTAAAAAAAGTAAAAGAGCGAAGAGGAAAGCTAGTTTATTTATGATACGGTAGAAATCGGATCATGCCAGCTCTAACAACTCTCTGTCTCCATGAACTCGATTATCCTTCAACGTATTACCGTGGAAGAACAATTTTTTAAATGTTCGATAACCACCGAGTGAGCTTTCAAAAATTTTGTGGGATTCTCGGGTTTCATGTCGCCTCTAATGGAAATCATATTTAGGAACAACCGATGTCAGCGCCACAGCCAGTGATAACACAGCCGTGTTTTAAGTCCGCTGAGAAGACATTAAGTAGTTTGATATTCTTCATTAGTAAAATCTTACGGTGACGATGATAACAACGACGACAATTGATTTCTGCTGGGAAGGACTCATACAGAGTACAGCATCTAAGCTGAAGTTACGGTGTTTTCAGATTTTTAGGATAACTAGTACCCACCTACTTGGATTGGAAACAACTATGTAGCAAGTCTCCGACGACAGCTATTCTAGCATTTGTGGCTTCTAATTGGACTTCCGATTGGATCGTTTAATTCAGATTTGGTTCTCTACTTTTACAGAATCTCGACACCATCTTGCTGGAGCGTTTCTAGAACTCCAGCGCAGGAAATCATAGATATTACGGGTCGGAGGTAGATCGCCGTATTCCGATGGATTTCTCCAAGGCTGAAACACTCGCTGCTTCAGCAGCCAGAAATTTCATGGCATGATGCTTCCGATAAACTAACAACGATGTGACTGCCCGATTGCGCACACAACCATTTAACTACCCGTATGTACGACAACTTGTGTACAAGAAAGACTAGGATCGACGATTTGTTAAGTTTTGAATAAAATTCCCACGGGTGCATGATTAATTACCTGAGCAAATGGAAAAGAATACGACGAAGTGTCACGTTTTGAATAAAATTCTCGCGGATGCATGATTAATTATCTGAGCAAATGAAAAAAAATAAACGTTAGAAAGTCAGACAAGAGGTTTTCAGGACGTTTCTTGACATGTGAGAAAAAGGGAAAATTGTGTGAGTGCATTGAAAAACGTGAAATATTGAAGGAAAACCTGTTGCAACAGAATAACAACACTGCTCTTTTTCTAAGGTTCGAGTTTGATTGTCTTAACGATTTCAGTCTTTAAAATGATTAGATCCTCCTTACCGCTTCATATTGGCTGGGAGGTGTTGTTGGATGCCGGACAGCGATGTACAACAGGTGAATTCATCCCCCGGAAATATATCCCAAGCTGAAAAGGAGTTCAGCTTTTCAATTAGGAAGCCCCGCTAAGAGTAAACCGATACCAGGATCATCCATCACTGGTCTGGAATTAAACTAGTCACGTGGTTGCGAATCTTCCTCTGATCCATAAGGGCAGCGATTGCTTATGGTGGTGAAGACCCATGACAGAGTTTGACCTGGCTGACCTCGAGTCTCCCTGGAGCCATTATGGCTAAACCGGCAAAATTCCGAAAACATGAAGATTACGCTGGAGACGCCGGTGAGGACGGGCATCCAAATATCTAAGTGAATGATTAGACTCGAAATTAGCGTTTCATTCGTGCTTTTTCAACTTCTGCTTTCCACCTTCGGTTTTATTTTTGCAGCCTATTCGACTTTCAAGTCTTTTTAACTTTTCTTTTCATACGGATGGAACCGTTAGACAAACAAGGCATTTTCATCCCAGAGCACAAAGGTTACCGAGATTCGTCTGCTAAAAGAAAAGTATACTTAAGTTCTTTTCTAAAAATGTGATTTCGTTAATTTTCAACATGGGATTGACGAGAGCTGCCCTTTCGGAGAAATAGGAGAGGAGAGGGCTAATTTTGGATATGGCATATAAAGGATAAAGTTCTCGGCCTTGATCAATCCCTGAGGGATGCGCCATGCATTCGAGTTCACTAAGTATCGTTGGAGGTGATTGAGTGCTAGCCCTTACAGTTACTCGCGGTGGCCTATCGAGGCAGTGCTGCTATCCTTCCAGACAAGTCTGGCACCAGTTTGCCGACTCCGGAGGGATGGAAGGCTTGGTGGGCCATGGCGCTTGGATCGATTCCACGTGTGAGCCACAGCGGTGCCTCCAACCACTGCGCCACGCGTGTCTGGGACATGGCATATACTCCAAGGAAATCGAACTACGGATATTCTCCTTTGATGACGAAGTTGCGAAATCTAATAAATTATAATTACTGATTAGCATGAATTTTACAAGTTCTTTTTTAACTGTGAAGAAATCGAGAACACGGAAACATTGCCGCTGAAAAGTTCCTGATCAATAGGGATTTCATGAAAATCTCTCAAGAAAGAAGTGGAGAGCTCGGAGGCTTGTCACAGTGAACACTTCACAGTACATTCGAAACAAGAAAACCGTATTTCTGATGTAATGGGAGCGGTTTCATCTGTATCACCTGTATCACCCGTAGTCCCGTTGATCGTCGAGTGATTCGAGCGGGCGCCAGTAATTCCTCCATTTTTCCCTGTCACGTGAGAGTAGCCCAGTGGGTTCTCCTCGCTTTACGGACTCTTCGAGCACCATATCTTTCTTCTAGGCTCTTTGTGAAGAACTCTGACCACCGGGTCTGTGGTCTTCCTGCAGTACGCTTGACATCCCGAGGAATCCAGTCACTAACAGCTTTTGTCCATCGGTTATCATTCATACGCCTTACGTGTCCGACCCACCTTATCCTCGACTGTTTGGCGTATAGAACGGCATCTTTGATTTTCGATCGTTGACGTTCCTAGCATCGTCCTTTCGACTACGCGTTCGATAACGCTGAGTGATCTTTCATCCTGCTTACGCAGCGACCAGGTGTCTGACGCATACGTAACGGCAGGAAGAACCTTTGAGTCGAGAAGGTGGGGCACGTAGTCGGGTGTTCGTTGTTCTCTTCACTACATCCTCGATGCTCTTGAGAGCTCCCCAAGCCGCTCGTTTCCATGGGTTATTGTACATCGTACATGAGAATGGGAGCGGTGGAAAATGTAATCGGTGTGAAAAAGCAGGTGTTTTCTTTACTGAAGCAAGCATCATGCCAAGACCACAGTAGGAGAAATAATAAATTTCAGAACGGTCAGATCTAATGACATCGAGCGAATGCGTCCCATCTGCAATGATAAGGAATATTTTAGAAAAGAGATGAGCACAGGAAGATCAATTTTTGGCCGAATAAGATAAGATCTTTGGAAAAGTCAGATCTAACAGTAGTAAACAAAATTATAGCTGGACTGCTCCAGCGAAGGTTATCTTCTTGACAAACATCTTACGTTATTGTCAGAGGCTTCGGATGCGTTAATTTGAAAAGAGCTGTTGACAGAGACCTTCTGCAAGGAAAAGAGATAATCGTCAATTCGGAATATTTTTAGCCCAACAATCATGACAATTACAAGATTGCTGAGATATATGCAAAACTCTGGACCGCAGGTGTCTGTGGTGGGGAACAAACGCGCTATTGTCCTTTCAGGGCTTCACCACCACACCATGCGGGGTCTTTGTTTCGCCTGTCTCTCAGCTAGTTCTATCGATAAGTGCCGTCAGCAATCACCCGTCAGCGGGATTGATCTGTGGAGTCCGCATCGGCATTGAACCCAGTTAAGCTGATGCTGTAGTTAAAATCACAATGTTTTACCTTTTATTTTCTGCCTACTACAATTTTCACGGCAGGTTACTAAGCGAAATACAACCACAACGTTGCTGAGATATTTGCAAAACTTCAGACCGCAGGTCCTGGCGAAACGAAAGACCCGTATGGTGTGGTGGTGAGCGCCTAACTCCCTGGAAAGGACAATAGCGCATTTGTTCACCACCGCAGACACCTGCGGGCCCAGAGTTATGCAAATATCTCAGCATCATTGGCGTTATATTTCGTAATATACCGTGCAGTTAAAAAGGGTAGGCAGCAAATAATAAGTTAAAAAGGTGACCATGCTAATGAAATGTTGCCTAGTTCACTAGAATTTACCGACGATATGAAGACAAACAGGCAGTTCCACGGAACGATGCAATCAAAACCGTTGTTCATTCAAGCCATATTGATCGCACTTGTGGTTGAAGGGCGTTTTGGATAGGTTTCAAAAGTTCAAAGATTAGCCGCAAAGACGAATACCTCACTTTCACACCTGACTCGGCGCCTTATTTCAAAATGATTTTTTGACCTAGCTGGGTCTCACTTGTCGTTCGTTGTCAACAATACATGGGTGGCCCTACTCCCAACAACACGGTAAGTAGTTTTTGAATAAAATGGCTCTTATCTATGTGTTAGATCATCGTTAGTATAAGAGAACTTTCCTCGAATTATAAGGCTATAGATAGATATAGTACGTCGAGGCTGTGAAGAAGGCGAAGTTGTCGAAACGTCAGCCATCGATCAAAAGCAACAACAACAACAGCGACGCCAGCTTATACCAATTTCGCATCAGTTCAACAAGGATAGCTCCTAGGAACACATTCAAACATATTGATTATTTATGCTGAGATTTATAATTCATGGTGAGTTGGGCTTTCGATTTATTATATAAGCTCTTTATTCGACTTGCAACTCGTTTTTGCCTTCCTCAGAGCCAAACAATTCCAGTCGACGATCCACAATCGTTCATCCTCCTGATACCAACCTTGCATCAGTTTAACAATGAGGGTTCATAAAAATAACAAACTGTTATGATAGTGCAGTAGCAACACACATCAATTCTGCAGTAATTTTAATGATCGACTTTCTATTAATCTCGGAATCAATCAATATTCCGCTGTTTTCTTGATGAGCATTCATGAGGTTTTTATTACACTATTTACTCACAATCACTGATGTTTCTATGGATTTCGGTCCCTTCAGATACCTGGAAAGATCAAGTTGATTGTAATCTACTCAGACTACGAGACATATTTTTCAATCGCATTAAAGAAAAACTGCTTCTTCACGCATTCGCCGCTTTTACGAATCATTCGCAGAGTATTCCACATGGATACGAACCTCACAGCGTTAACACGAATGGGTTACGCGACCCTTGTTGCGTTGAACTATCAGTGCGAAATATTGTTTAAATCACATGTGATGCCGAGGTACTCCTCCTTGCGACTGGTTTTTAGATACCTTAAGATCTATCCGGAATGCTTTGAGGGCTCCAAGCGCCAAAGTTTTAGACAGCTGTGCGAGAATGATCGCTTCAACTTTAAAATCCTCCCCGTTGTATGTTTGCATTATCTGCGTTTCTAGTGGAGTGACTGGTGTTGTTTCAAATTTTTTTGAGTAGAGGTTTTTCTTACAAGGATAGAGAGTGGCTTTCCCATTTCGCCAGCGTATTCTTTCCCACACGCTTCACAAGAAATCAGGCACGCTGGACCCGAACTCGTGAAATCACTGTTTGTACCGTTAGAGTTAGTTATGAGACTTTGCATTTCGGTTGGTAGGCTATACAATCAATTACGAACCAGCTGGCACTTAAGAATATTCGGCTGCATGCCGTTTACTACTACCAAATTTTCTAGACCTGCCCTCTTTGATCACTGCTTTATGGCTGTGGCTACTCGGTTGTAGATAAAGCACAAGCTGTTAGACTTTCCGTTTGGGGATCTCACTTTTCGTTTAAATCTGTCTTGAAGAGCTACCAGTTGCTACCCATTGGAAATGGCTACCTGCGATGCGAACTTCAGCAATTCTTTCTTCCGCATTTCTCAATGCACACGCCGGTGGCTGTTCGAGGTATGTTTCCCACTGGCGTCATTTTTACGCATGAAGACTGAGAGGACAAGAGAGAGAGGCAATGAACAGGTATCTTGTTATTTAGTTTTCGGTGCCATTTGGTGGTGCAGTTGTTTTCAGCCAAACTTATTTGAACTTTCAAAAACGCAAACCAGTCTTTCTTCGGTTTCTCTAGAGTAAAAATTTATGTACATCGACTGCTACTTTAAAAGATAAATGGTAAAGCTTTCTGATCTGAGCTGATCACTTCCTGAGGAATGCGCCATGCACAAGACTTCAGTAAGCATCGTTGGATGTGATTGAATGAATATCGACCCAGTGTTGCTATCCTCCTAGACAAGTCTTGTACCAATTAGCCTACCTCGAAGGGATAGGAGTCTTGGTGACACAAGAGCACGGGAATCGACTTCACGGGTGTGTTGTAGGGCGCGTCCGATCACTGTGCCACAAGCGCCCATTACTCCTAATGCAAGCATTTGATTCGTTCAATATTTTTCCATTTTTTCTACTTTTGCTTTCCATATTCGATTTCTTTGTTGCCTATTAAGTTTTTGAGTTTATTTGAACTTTTGCCTTTTTATGGACAATACGGTTCAACGAATAAATCTACTTCATTCTAGAGCATAAAGCTTTCCGCAGCTCGTTGGTTAGACGGAAGGCACGCCTAAGTCCTTTCCTTATGATTTAAACTCATCCCTTATCAACACAGAATCAACAAAAGTTGCCTTTTGATAATTAGAGAAGGGAATAAGTTGCTATGGCCTGTTGCTAGTGGAACTTACAGATTTTGTCCTTTGAAGACGAAATTGTAAGACCTGATAATAATTATCAGTGACTAACATGAAATCTAAAAGAGTTGTACTTCGGTTGCCATGAAATCGAGAAAACGGAAACATTGCGGTTGGGATTTTCCCCATAAACATAGATTATACGAAAATCACTCCCTAAAGAAATGAAGAACTCGGATCCTATCGTGGTGAATGAAATCGTCCGCTCAGAGAGAAAATCGATTTGCTTCTTAAATAGGGAAATCATACGAACATCTATGTCAATCTATGAAGGAATAGGAGCAACAGAAGATGTAATTACAGTGGGCACGGATTTTGTGATGAGGTGTCGGGTTATTTTGGAAAAGTAGGACCACGCGAGGATCAATTTTTAAGCGAACAAGGTGATATCTTTGAAAGAGTCACATCAAACGGTAATGGTGAATAAATTGGCCAAATAGTGAATCAATTAACGATTGGATTATTCTAAACAAGAATGATTTTTTGGATAAACAGCGGGTCTACATTGTTGTGTCAGACTTCTGCCGCGTCATTCTGGAACGACTTGTTGACAGCGAGCTCCTGCAAGGAAAAGATAAAAAGGATAAAGCTCTCGGCGTTGATCAATCCCTGAGGGATGCGCCATGCATTCGACTTCATTAAGTATCGTTGGAGGTGACTGATTGCATATCTGGCCTTTACAATGACTCGCGGTGGCCAGCCGATGTATCGAGCCAGTGCTGCTATCCTCCCAGACAAGTCTGGTACCAATTTGCCGACTCCAGAGGGATGGAAGGCTTGGTGAGCCATGGGCGCAGAAATCGATTCCATGTGCGTGCCGCAGTGGCGCCTCCAACCACTGCGCCACACGCGCCCTTTGAGAGTCTAAGGTTAGAAATTTACCCTCCACGAAAACAATGATGAAGACGAAGACATCGAAACGTTAGCCGATAACAAACATTATTATCAA
Organism: Angiostrongylus cantonensis; assembly: GCA_009735665.1. NCBI lineage: Eukaryota > Metazoa > Nematoda > Chromadorea > Rhabditida > Metastrongylidae > Angiostrongylus > Angiostrongylus cantonensis. The sequence continues at coordinate 1,642,866 of MQTX01000086.1, read as the reverse complement.
CCCGTGTAAGATCATCAAAGAAAAAATACATTAAGACGAAGACGTCGAAACGTTAGCCGATAATAAACATTATTATCAACCTCGTGTAAGCTCATCAAAGAAAAAAAAACAAGGATTGTCGGGATTTCTTGCTTAGAGAAGCGGCCTGACCGCACTAAGAAAAATGCGATAAAGTATCTCGAAAAAGAATGATTTTCTTTTAAGAACAAGCATTTCTCTTAAGTTGACCACGTCGTACATGCAGAGATGGTTCGAGATACAGTTAGAACAGTCTAAAAATAATGTTATTCAGTATCCAGCTGAAACTCCAGAAAGATCATCACAATGTCGCGCGCCTGAGCTAAAGTACCGCCCTCATTTGCTCAGATTTACCGTCTGTTGGGAAAAGTCATGGAAAATTACATTTCTACAAAAAACGCGGAATTCCTACAAGGTTATTGCTATTTTATTTCCACCTTTATTCTTCAAATGATAATGAACAAGGAACTGCTATGATAAAAAGAAAGATAAAGCTCTCAGCGTTGATCAATCCCTGAGGGATGTGCTATGCATTCGACTTCTTTAGATATCGCTGGAGCTGATTGAATGCATATTTGGCCTTTAAAATGACTCGCGGTGACACCTACCGATGTATTGAGCCAATGCTGTTATCCTCCCAGTCAAGTCTGGTACCAATTTGCTGCCCCGGAGGGATGGAAGGCTTGGAGGGCCATGTACGCGGCGATCGATTCCGCGTGTGCTGCAGAGCGCCACATCACAAACTGTTATTCTAGGTGATTAAATGGCTATTATTTGTTTTATAGTAGAATATCATAATAATAGATGAGAGATATTCACCGAGCAGTGTGTTATTTAAGGACATGGATTGAATGCTCAAGTATCAGTTAGATCCATCTCAGATGATGCTAGAAGTAGACGAGCGAACTGACTAGTAACGGATATCGCAGGACCCTCAGAGCCAAATGGAGACTTGTTAATCTTCGACGTCGACCGGATCATAGGGATCAACGTTATCGGCAGCAAGACACACAATCCTCATGTAACCCCAGCATGATGGTGCGATCTTTAAAAATTGTTCGCCGGCTCTTATTTAAGGGCTGAAAGATGTGCAAGAAGAAATTAAACCAGGCACATCGGCGCTTCTTACCATCGAAAGCGTCGCATGCAATTCATTTTTGTCACGGATGCTTATCATCCCGAATCCCGGAAAAGGTAAAGCGAATCCCGTATGGAGCCTTGGATTAATCGGAGTCCTCTTTTTGTACTTAATATTAACTAAACCTGTTCATTTTTTTTGATTCCGCGAAAAGATTTTGATTACATCCATAGTTATTGTCATTGAGCATTCAAAACAAACTACACCAAAACCTGACCACATTTATTTGTGCATAGCATCGTGCTTCGTCTATGGCACATGGCTTTCCTTGTGTTCTTGGATAATCGTAAAATATTCTGGGGAAGGAGAATGAGTCCAAGGTGTCTCTCAGGTAAAATCAAGTGGATCATCGATCGAATGAAAGCAGTCCTGGTATGCACAAAAGGTCTGAAAACGAGTCACAAAATTAAATGGATATAAGTAGATATGAAGAATACTAACGAGGTGAATAGGCGTGATTATGAACAACATCATTAAATCACTTTTATGAAAATGGTTTTCTTTCTTTCACTATTGAGCCACCCAATTTGTTTTTGCTAAGCCTCAACACTGAAAAAGTAGCTCCGAAAGGCTAAGTGGCGGAATGGAGAAGCATGTCTACTATTTTACTGAGTCGCCCATGTTGAGGGCAGTTTCAACCCAAAAGTTCTGCAAAGAGTGACAGAATCGCATCTTTCAGGAAGAAGATGCGCAGCCGACAGAAATGGTTAACTAAAAGGAGCACCCTTACCGTTTCTACTGCTGGATTTTTACCACTTTGAGATCGGAAAATTGGATGTTGACACTTAAGCACGTAAACAAAATGAGCGATCGGCACTATTTAAGGCCTTTCATAGAAAAGGAAAGTTTCTAATTTAAAAAAAAGGACTAACTGATAGATGCGCAGAGCTGGGGTTTCCATGGCGCAGTGTGCAGTACCGGAGCCCCAGTAATCGTGGTTCGATCTCGCCTAGTGTCGAAGTTTTGCGAATGTCTTAGCATCGTTGTGATTGAATTCCACATCATATCCTGCCGCGGTAAATCGTAGTAGGCAGCAACTAAAGGGTTAAAATTTATCGTTTGATTCAAAAGATCGATTTTCTGGCAAGTGAACATCTGTAATAATAATAAGAGCATATTACTGTCTCGTTTCACTGCCATTTCTTCAAAACGTCTATCGATTTTCTCCTTTTTTTCACTCAACTTACAAATATTTGGCGGAATTTCAAAAACCCGAAGAAGCAAATTGAGGCGAAAAAGTGGTTATCTGTTCGCAAACATGTAAAGATGATGTAAAGTCGTTGAAGATTTCACTTCAGAAAAGTTCTAAATAATGAAATACTGCGAAGGACAACCACTGTTTCGGTTTCCTGCCGGATTTCTCTTTAACACTGAACTTCGATCAACAGCGTGGGTTCATTACCAGACTAGGCTTTTGCAAACTAACTAAGCCACTAAGGAGTTTTGGCATATTCATCCAAAACTCAGCTAAGAGTAAACCGATGCTAGAAATTAGTGTAATCTTCAACAAAAACGCAGTTAACTACTTGCTAAGTGGTTGCTACTTCGAGAACCACTTGAACGGCTTTTGAGAGTTTGTGCTAGTTCCCAATTGTTCAAAATTCGTGAACACAGGCGCATAGTACATAGTTAGTTACACATAAGTAACTGTTTTTAAAATTACTAAGTGCTACACCGTTAAACAACATGAGTTAGACTGTCGTTTCAGGTTCAGTGAACTCAACGCCGATTTGTGCTTCCCAGATCATTCCCGTTGGCTGCTGATGGCGCGGTTAGGTACAAAACAGGCTAAGAGCAAGCCAACGAAAAGACCTTGGTGGTGGAATGGATAATATGTGAGGCATGCAGGAAAGCGTAATCGAGGCTTCGAAGCCCAACTGAGTTCCCGACTTTTGCTCGTATTTCAGCTTTCTTTGATACACTTCGTTGTATTTCACGTAATACTTTGCCATGGAAAATAAAATAGCAGTAAGTAAAAAATAGACGTTGTTGACACAGTGTTTGAAAATTTTCTGTAGACACTGCCAACGTCACAATTAGCTGGTGTTAGTCCTACCTATGTTGTTTATGTTAATTACAATTAGGTATTTTTGAACTATTTCCCTACTTTCATAAACAATGAGGAAAGCTTGTCCCATGGGCGACGCACACTGCGACAAGTTAGTATGGACGGGCTTTTGTGTATTTTATTTTTAACGCTCAGTCACGCTATGTATGTATTCAACAATGTTTCGCGGAACTGAAAGAGTATGAGCAGGTCTTGAGTAATACTGAGACCCTATTGAGAATACTGTGGAAAAATTCCAACAAATCCACAGCTGGATCCGGATCGGTCTCCCACATTAAATCCATCTATGACATACCTATGTTGCATGTGACGTAGCGAATTATACGCGGAGCTAATGTCGGAGTGCTATTGATTGGGTACAATCCTACAGGTTCTTCATTAATGCCCAAGCAACAAATTCTGGGCTCCGTAGCGATGCGATGGAGCTACACGGTGGTTCGGTATTCCTCACGTTGTAACATTGAGGATATGTCGTCAAGTCTTTCCATGTTCACTTGTCACTTGAACGTTGTGTGAAGAATAAGGGAGTGTTCTAAGACTACCCAAGTCTCCGAGTTTTGCTTATTTCTCAGCATTCTTGTGGTTGTGTTTCGCATTAGGTCCTGCCATGAAAAAGAATAAGCAGTAAATAGAAGTCAAACATTATCTAAACAGTGAAATCATATCAGTGGTATTTAGGTTGTTTATTTTGTTTACAATAAGAAAACTTTAAAAACCACCTTGTATCAAGGGTGAAGAGAATTGCTTCATCCGAGCAAATACATTCAGTTTTTTTGGGCACCTTATTTTTGATGCCTAATTAAACTAACGACTTACGTATTCAAAAATTTTTCCTGGAAGCGAAGGAAAGTCAACAGGTCACGAGCAAAGTGGGAACCTTCATTGAGAGTGTCATCTGAGTACTTCGTCTGTTTCCAACAAATCGCATCGCATTGAATCGAGTGAAACACCACAGCACACCAAGCATTTTCTTGAAAATGCTACTACTGCAAATCACTTTTGTGAGTTTCTCACATCAGGGAATTTCCTCAATTAACTTTCCGTCACAGGAAAACCTCGCGTGTGATTATACTCGGTTTTTTTTTACTTTGTAAAAACTATAATACCCTGATTGCTTTAGTTGCAGAGATTTTCGGGTTGTTAACATCTTACTTGGATGATCCGTCTTCACGTGTTGTGTGGACCCCAGCACAATTGCCATTCGTTTCTTTTCCTTCCAAACGTCGTCGGTAGTGGACAGTGATCTGCAAAAAACTGCTGCTGCGAGTACAGCCGACTAATTTGGCCAACGCCACGTCCGCCCAACGTGTAGGTGGCAGTTTTAGGAGACGTTTGCATTCTTGTGGAGTCCACTCTACAGTTCTCTTCGTCCACCTGCCGTCTGTTTTTCTCACTACGTGACCGGCCCCTCCATGTTTCTCCAGCTAACATTTGGTTATAAATATCTCGTTTTCTCTTTCAATACTCTCGAGGTTGTTATTTAGCACACGCTTACTTCCTTACAAGTGATCATATACAACACAACGGCAGCTAATGGTTTGGGAATATCACCTTCTTTAGAGTCTGGAAGGCTACACTGATATGCAATTTACGAGGTCAAACCTTGCAACAACGTAAACAGAAAGCTGAAAATCTGAGGGATAATTGCACGATCAACAGCTTCGCGAAAAACCCATGGTTTTTTTTACCTGCCTTCCACCGAGGAAGAACATCCACTTAGAGTCGCATATGATTGATGACTGCACCACCCATCATCAAAAATCGGGTCTGAGATACGGAGCGTTTCATTTCCGGGCACTCCTCTGTACTACTCATTCTAGTTAAAAAAAAATGGTGGGTTTTCCATGAAACTGTTGATCGTGTAATTATCGTTCAGATTTTCATCTTTCTATTTTACTGTTGAAGAATTTGACCTAGTAAGTTGCGTGTTAGTGTACCCTTCCAGGCTCTGTCGAAGGCGATCCTGCCGGAACATCGGCTATCGTTGTGTCGTATGTGTTCTCTTATAAGGAAGTAAACGTTTAGCGAATTACAACTTCCCGATTGCTGAAAAAGAAAACGACATATTTATAACCCAATGCCGCGGTTAACAGAAAGTGGATCTTGGGAAGTAACGTCTGATTGCGGTGTTGTCATAGAAATCGTTGATTTATAACTACTTTTATGAAGGAAATGCAAAAGAAGATTTGCTGCTGCAAAAAATATCTTAAATAGAATCATTGTACCAACTCATGCCTTGCTCTGGAATATCGTCAATCAATGACCGTAGTTCGCAAGTAATCAACATATTCTTCCTGCTTGACTGGTTCAACAATTCCCAAGACCGACTTTCTGTTAACCTCGTCATTAATTGATAATTTGATGTTTTTTCTGCGATTAGTCGACACGAAATTGTTATTATAGAATTTATTGGAATACAATAGCTGATGTGTCGGCAGTTCCACCTTCTTCAGAGCCGTTTATTTGTTGCAAGTATCTAAGTTAGTTGGTCAATAGCAGCCGCATAGAGTAATACATGGGTGAGGACTGTCAATGGTATCAAATGGTGTTCCATAATGGTGGAAAACTTTTTTTGAAAAGGCCTTCGTTTGGGCTCAGCACCCCTCGAATAAGGCAACCACACTAGGCTATGTCCGTGTGTCGACCAGCCGTTGGTAATGAAAGGTTTCTTTCCGGACAATCCATGCTGCAGAGATCGACAGTAGATCAGATTGCATGAAGCGAATTAGCATTTTTTCAAGAAATCAGTGCTTCACTTAAGATGATTCCACTGGGAGGTATTCCTGGGTATCGTGCTGCGATGTACATTGGCGGATTCGTCACCCTGGCAGTCTCCCAAGCTGAGGAATCCGGCGTTACCACCAAAAAGCTTAGTTAAGAGTAAGCCAATAGCAGGATCCTTCACCTTCCTGGTACCAAACTAGTCGTGTGGTCGCAAATCTCTCTCTGATCCAAAAGGGCGGTGATTGCATTTGGTGGTGACGAAGTGGGGCAGGTTTTGGCCCAAACTCCGAAAAAATAAAGATTATGCGAGGACAATTAGGGAAGACAGACCATCCGAGTATTCAAGTATCCAGTGCAGTGGGGCTACAGTGAAACCTCATAACCACAACAGCCTCCCGCCAACTAACCAAAATACTAGTGAATCTCTGTATCTATATCCAGTAAACCAGTTAGTAGTAAACCGATGTCAGAAATTATACTATCCTTACAAAAACATCTACACTTTCTTGCAAAAGGTGACTACACCGGAAACCAGCTGAACGGTTATTGAGAATTTGTGCTGGTTCTCCACTGTTCTTAATTTGTGAAGACGAGCCACTCATACCAACTATGAAGTAAGGAGTACTGGAAAGCGTTCACTAGGTTTCTAGAAAGAGAGAAATGTTTCTACATTGTTTATATTGATTACAAGTTAACGTTTCAAAATGTTTTCTTACAACTGTGGTGAACTAAAAGTACACTAAAAATACATTGTAGCATAGATGAATGGATAGCTGGATACAAGAAAACACGGCCGGATTTTTGTGTATTTTATATCATAACGCCCAGTTACATTAGCTGTGCAGGCATCCAAAATATTTCGCAATAGAAAGAATGTGAACAGGTCTAGGTAATACTGGGTACGAAAGGAAAATTCCAATTAATCCACAGCTCCACATAGGACTCGTTTTCCCCCACGTTACACGTTTTATATAAACCAATGTCGCATACGGCGGACTGAACCATGTGTGCATTCGATGTGGATGCGTTGCGAATACTACCCGCAGGTTCAGGGCCTTCAGTAAGACCCTAAGAACAATTTTTGGAGGCCCAGCACCATACTGGGCTTACATGAACATTGTCCGGTGTGTTGGCAGATGCAGCGAGAGTATTTGCGGAACTGCCCACCAAGTTTCGATCCACCAAAGGAATTCCACAGAGAGTTATGGTGACTATTTGGTGGCCTGGAACCGCCTGATTCATCACTGCTTTTTGAATCCGGGTTAAACGATTCAGCAGGGAAGTATTGCCAACATACTGACGAAATGCTCCGTAAACTCCAGCAACAACGACCGCCATTAGTTATCAGAAAAGTACTAGTCCTCCTCCACGATAACGCCCGATCTGTTGCGAAACCAACGCTACAGAAGTTGAATGAGATGGGCTGCAAAACTTCACCTCATCCGCCATATTCATCAGACCTCTCCGACCGATTGTCACTTCTTCAAACACGTTGGCAACTTTCTGCGTGAGAAATGCTTCACCAACCATGATGACGCTAAAAGTGCTTTCAACGAATTTATCGCTTCCAGAACTCCAGAATTTTCTGCAAATGGAATACATAAAATTGTTTCTCGTTAGCAAAAATATGCAGACTTACATGATTTTCATTTTCATTAAAAAAGGTTTTATTAAAAATTTAACCAACATAGTTAAAAACGCCCATTTATTTCCGGACAACGTATTGCTTATGATAGTTGTCCAATTGATTAGGGAGTTGGTCGGATTTGTCTTTTATCCGCCAACTGTGCGTGGAGTGCTCGACTTTGTATGAACTCGCTTTTTCCTGTAACTGCCGTGGGCAACCTCGAGTTTGGGTTATAACAGTTCATAACAATAACAGCAGCACAATTATAATGTGCAATGTGTAACGATGTGTGGTTAACTAGATACACGAACGAGATTGAAATGAAAGCAAGTGATACAATTGAAGGAAGCTAGTCGGACACTCGGGCTGGGGCACTGAGAAACTGAAGGACTGGAAGAAGACCGAACGAACGCTGCGAACACTCGAAGACGAATGCCGATGGGCTGTATTGCTTCTGTAGAGGAAGGAACTTTGCCATAGAGAACTAAAGACAGTGCCCACGCAGAGCATGAAGCGGTACATGCGGAGAAGTACATCAAATAGGGTGGTGTGCCAGAAGCTTCTTCGACATGGAACTCAATCAGACAGCGAAGAAAATGCCTGCGACGAAGATAAAAATGTGAGCCATGAAGACTAAGTTATTGATGAGCGGCACTCTTGAGAACCTTTTCATGATTTTTGGTTTTCTCTGGGTGGGGAGAGTCGTACTATTTTGTGAGCAAGTGCCGTTGTGCAAGCGCGTGTTCTTGGTCGGAGCTTGCAGCAGTGCTTAAGTTTTGCTCTGCTTCTTTTGTGTCCTCATTTAGAAGATTCTTTGCATTTCCTCCTGTATTTCCGGATAGAGATACAGAGATTCCCTAGTATCTTAGTTAGTTGTCGAGAGGCTGTTGTGGTAGTGAAGCCCCACTATAGATCGCAGCTCAGTAGTCAAAAAAAAATCCACTGATCCACCATAAGGTGGTAATCCTTTGAGGGTCATAAAAATTTGATTCTTTCTTTTGTCAGAACACATGCCACTAATTGTCTGATACCGTGAGTTTCTGCTATCAGTCATTTTTTAAATTCCACCCTTAACCTTGTGGTTTACAATGTTTAATAATTTCGAACTGTTCTAAGACAGAAGTGCCAACATTGTTACACGAATTTCATGCTCTGCGGAAAATAAAACGGTCTCAATCCACGTTCTTCCACAAAACCACTATAAAAAGTTGCAAATCATTCCTACCTATATGGGCCAGGGGTGTGCCTTGCTTGTTTCAAAAAGTCAGCGTGAAATATGGCGCGAGGTCACGCACGATCAATCAATATGTAATTTTTCTTTGATGAGCTTACACGAGGTTGATAAAAATATTTATTACCGGCTAACGTTTCGACGTCTTCGTCTTTATCAGAGCCGATGATCCGAGTCGATGGTCCACGCTTTTCTTTCGTCTCGATGTGGCGGCTTCGCCTTCGTGTCGAGTCAGGTCTTCTTCAGCTGTCCGTCTCCTCGAATGAGGCACACTCACTCAGTGGTGCCCTTTTATACACGATGCTGATGGTGGATATAATGATAATGTTCGTTGATAACTACTTGTTTTTCTTCCGGACATATATCATCGCGCACATCGTGCAGAAGTCGGTGTTACCACTAGCTAGCACGAAGCTTATTAATGCTTTGAAACCGACTTTCCTTGAACGTCGGTGTGCTTAATCAACTGTGCACCATCGACTCGGATCATCGGCCCTGATGAAAACGAAGACGTTGAAACGTTAGCCGATAATAAATATTTTTATCGACCTCGTGTAAGCTCATCAAAGAAAAATTTCAATTTGAATTTCTAGAATTTATCCAAAACGCCTCAAGAGTCTTATGCTCTGAGGTTGTGGATACCTGTGAAAGGATAGTGATTTTCAATAGATATGGAACCGAGCGTCATCTAACCTCCGTAGTAATAATCGATGCACTCTTTGACGGCTGACTTAACACGAGTTCGACAAAGTGATTTATTTGGGTAACATTTCGACGTCTTCGTTTTCATCATAGCCGATGATGCGAGTCCGAGATCCACCGTTGTTCTCGATTTGGTGTCTTCATTTGGATACTTGAATACTTAGATGGCCTGCCTTCACTGATTGCCTCGCATAATCTCCACTTTTTCGGAGTTTTGCTGGCTTAGCCGTAATGGTTCCCTGGAGCCTCGAGGCTAGCCAGGCCAAAACCTGCCCCACTTCGTCACCACTAAATGCAATCACCGCCCTTCTGCATCAGAGAGAGACTTGCGACCACACGACTAATTTGGTACCAGAAAGGTGGAGGATCCTGCTTTGGGCTTACTCTTAACTAAGCGTTTTGGTGGTAACGCCGGATTCCTCAGCTTGGGAGACTGCCAGGGTGACGAATCCGCCAATGTACATCGCAGCACGAGACCCAGGAATACCTCCCAGTGGAATCATCTTAAGTGAAGCACTGGTTTCTTGAAAAAATGGTAATTCGCTTCATGCAATCTTATCTAATGCCGATCTCTGCAGCATGGATTGTCCGGAAAGAAACCTTTCATTATCAACGGCTGGTCGACATACGGACATAGTCTAGTGTGATCGCCTTATTCGAGGGGTGCCCAAACGAAGGCCTTTTCAAAAAAGTTGTTCACCATTATTGAAACACCACTTGACACCACTCACAGTTCTCTCCCATGTATTACTCTGTTCGGCTGCTATTTACCAACTAACTTAGATACTTACAACAAATGAACGGCTCTGAAAAAGGGGAACTGCCGAAACATCACCTATTGTATCCTAATAAATCCTAGAATAATAACCTCGTGTCTACTTATTGAAGAAAAACGTTGTTTTTGCTATAAATTGTTGAAACCCAAACCCGAGGTTGCCCACGGCAGTTACGGGAAAAAGCGAATTCATACAAAGTCGAGCATTTCACGTACAGTTGGCGGACAAAAGGCAAATCCGACCAATTGTCTAATCCACTGGACAGCTAATACAAATTGGTACATTGGCCTATCCCATTCGAACTCTAAGGGTCAACCCAACTCAACACTCAACGCTACTACTCGAGTAAGATTTTGTACCAACTACCACAAATTGTCTAGAATTGGCCTACTCGATTTGAACTCAACGCTACCACTCAACCAATCTCTTGCACCAACTGGCATTAATTCGTGCATTGACCTATCCGAGTTGAACTCTCTGCTCAGCTCAACTCAACGCTCAACGCTACTACTCGGCCAACCTCTTGCACCAATTAGAACAAATTGGTGCATTGGCCTACTCGAATTGAATTCAACGCTACCACTCAGCCAATCTGTCGGTTATCCTGCTCAATATTCTCCTATTCTGATATTCCACTGTATCTGCCATCTCTACTTCAAGCGAGCAAGCATCGCTCAAGGAAACAAGCAACAGCTCGGACAGCCTCACGAAGAGAGCCTACGTGCAAGTAGGATTGTTTGCCGTATATCAAAGCTAAAAAAAGAAAAAATGTCAAGCAATCTTTCCTCCCGCCTGAGCCCACTAACAAAGGTCATTAACCGCCTCAAATCCTCATTTAACAAATACGACCATGAGGTAAATTTTCCAGTAGACATCCCATCTAACGAACCTCAACGAACGGAATACCTCGTTGCACGGAAAGACGCTACAAGACAAGCGACATCGTCCATTACAAAGGATCGAGCCAGTCTAAAGGCAGCACTGGACGATTACACTAAAGCGGCAGACAACTTCGACTACAAACTCCACTTACACTGAAAAGATAATTGTTCCTCAAACTCCTATCGAACTACGAGTACACATGGGATTCATTATTTTCAGACGAGCACCAACAAACAACTTTTGACATGAGACAAAGAGTTTGTCTTTTTGAGAATCCCACTTAATTCCCCAAAGCATTTGGGTGGCTTTCCTTGATAATCTCTCTTGAGGAATTCGTTTCATGAGTTGTTGGTTGTTGGTACCAAATTCGTGGAATTCGTACTCAAATCGCAGAATATTTGTTTCGATTTTCTATGTGTCTTAAATGCCTCATGTACTAATGTCGCCGTGAAGATAACGTTGTCCACATATGTATTGTTGCCGAGTTCTTCGACCAACTTTGGGTGTTGTAGACAGTTGTTTAAGTGATACTTGATTGTGCTTGCTAAAAGGAAAGGTGAGCACTTCAATCCAAAAGTAACGCGCATAAATCTGTAGGTGACCATATTCTGCTGTTCAAAGGGTTTTGAGATGTTGCGCATCCAAAGAAATCGTGTGGCATCTCTATGTTGCTCGTGCAATCGTATTTGTAGCAAGGCTTTTTCGACACTGTTACTTAATGCGATGTCGCCAAAGAGGAATCGATGCCTGTCGCATATCTGAGGCAGGAAATTGGGTCCTTGGTGAAGCACATCGTTTAATGAAGGAACCTCTTTTGTGTGAGCTGACCCGTCGTAAACAATTCGTATTTTCGTTGTTGTGGAAGATAGTGTATGACTGAAGTGTCCGATGGTTCAGATTCGTCAACTTCTTCGATGCCGTTTTGGTGTAATTGGCTTGCAATTGTTTAACTGTACTCGTGTAGCATCTTGGGATCCTGTTTAAATTCTGTGATTATTGGAAAGGAGAAAAAACCGCTAAATTCAAAAACCGAAGTCCCAGAACCACCACAAACTGAGGCTTATTCAACTCATTAGTCGGCTCTTAGAAAGATGCCGTTGTCGACAACATCGACGAGGGATACGATCGGTTCATTCAACATCTTCACGTTAGCGCTATGAAAGCTGAGAGTTCGAAAGTCACCATGAGACGTCTGTCTCCAGAAACTCTCGAGCTAATACTCCAGCGTGAAATCGTACGAGATGCTGGCAACCGCGAACTAACGTCCGAGCTTGCGAAACAATGTAGACAGGCGACAAAAGAGGATCTTAAAGAGAGAAGAGCAGCAGTAATGGTCGGAGCTGCAGAGGCTGGGAAAAACATTCGCAAAGCCTGCCGAAGCTTCGAAGCACAAGAAGGTCTTCGACTAAATCTCAAGAAAATGTTGTTCATGAAGAACGGATTGGTTTCGTTTGCCCCATTCACGCTCAACGGAACGAATATCTCCGAATGCTCCAGTTATGTCTATCTTGATCGGGAAATCAATATGATGAACAACTTAGCTCCAGAACTGAGCAGAAGGAAACGAGCGGCTTGGGGAGCTTTCAAGAGCATCGAGGATGTAGTGAAGAGAACAAAGAACACTCGACTCCGCGCCTTCCTTTTCGACTCAACGGTTCTTCCTGCCCTAACGTATGCGTCAGAAACCTAGTCGCTGCGTAAGCAGGATGAAAGATCTCGGTGTTATCGAACGCGCAGTCGAAAGGACGAAGCTAGCAGTATCGCGTTTCACTCGAGTAAGGGATGGAATCCGAAGCTCCGACCTGCGTCAACGATCAAAAATCAAAGATGGCTTTCTATACACCAAATAGTCGAAGATAAGGTGGGCCGGACACGTAATGCGTATGAATGACAACCGATGGACAAGAGCCGTTAGTGACTGGATTCCTCGGGATGTCAAACGTACTGCAGGAAGACCACCGACCCGATGGTCAGAGTTTTTCACGAAGAGCCTAAAAGAGAGATATGATGCTCGACGAGTCCCTAAAGCGAGCAGAACCCACTAGGCTACTCTTGCACGCGAGAGGGAAAAATGGAGGATTTACTGGCGCTCGCTCGAATCACTCGACGATTAACGGGGCTGCAGGTGATACAGGTGATACGAGTGATTATTTTGCTTGTAATCGTTTCGCTGCCATGGCTTCATTGTCTGGTAACGTTGTTGCATTGTTCTTTCATGGAAGGCACACGTAGTATCCGTCTTCTCGTTTTCCTGTCGTTTCTTGAAATTGTTTCCAGATCGCCGCATTTTGCCGTTGTAACTCTTGTTTGTTGGATCCAATAAATTCGGCATCAGCAGGTGACTGGAATGCCCAAGGGTTTTCCTCCGTTTCGGTTATCTCATAGGAAACTTGTGTGGTACTGGCTGCGGGAGCTATATCAATGTCTGGTTCATTTTGTTGCTTGTACTTAGCTCCTGCTATAAGGTAGCCGAGTCTAGATGGGATTAGTGTCATCCCCGACGGTAATGTATTATTCAGAGGTATTTTGTTATCAAACACTTTTGGCACATCTCGGCACCGAGCAGGATTGTGAGATGAATGGTGCTGCAGGTCGGACCTAGTGAAGGAGGAATGTTATTCCGATGGAGAAATTCCCGATCCTCCACACTTAGGCTTCAGTGCTTTAATGGCTGTGTGATTGTGTCAGTTCTAGTCACCGCTATTTCATGTTCTGCCCCGTGAGTACCTCGCAATATTATGGAGATGATTCCGTGTTTCTTCGTATCTGCTTTAGAATCTTCAAATTTGTGAATTGCTAACTCAGTTGAGTACGCATTTTTTCATTGCAAGGTGTTGGCCAAATCGTTAGTAATAAATGATGGATCGGCTGCCGTGTCTAGTAGCACTCCTACTACCTTCGTTTTAGTCTTGTCTAGGTTGAGTACTATTGCTTGTGCCACCCAAATCTGTACTCTGGATTCATATTGCTTTATATTATGAAGAGCAATGGAATGATCGCCTTGTGTCTCATTGGAAGTTACTATATTGACCGTGGGCAGGGTCGTCCTCTTCCCTTTTGCTAGGTTGTGTGGTTTTGATTTTTCTCTTAGACCTTTTTCCTCTTTCCGCGGTTTCGGTTCACTTGGTAGGTGTTGGTACTTATAAATGGAAGTCTGGTGTCTGTGTTTGTTACAATTTCGGCACGAGCCTCCTTTGCACTCGAGCAGCCGGTGATATGAAGAACCACAATTGCAGCAAAGAATGCGATCTTTTATCACTTACAATCCTTTCTGTTGATGTTTTATCGTAGTACGATCGATTGGTAAATGTCCTGCCTTATTACAGTAGAAACATGATTGCGGTTTTTTTTTAATAAGTGCTCGCTGATGGCTCGTGGTTAATGATGAACTTCTAGTCGACGTATTGTTGCGGTCGTTTCTTGATAGTGGAGATTTGCCTAGTTGGCTTTCTATTGTCAGTTCTTGGGTTATGTAGTCGTTGATTACTTGGAAGAGCTCCTCTGTTTTGGGTGTGTCGGTGATTCGGCATTGTCGTGTTTCTCGTAGAGCGTGATTTTTTCCGTGGACTTTTTCAGGAGTTGTTGTCTGAGATACATCTTATCGACTTGCTCTCTCCTCTATGACGTAGTTGGCAGACTATCGAGTGGAGTGTTTCGCACAATATTTCTTGGTCTTCTAGTCACTCGCTATTTGCTTGTGCTCTCTGTAGCCTGCTCAATAGTTGATTTATGAGGGCTTGCTTGTTGCTGTAGATACTTGGCCTTTAGATAGTTCATGTCTATAGGATAGAATTCTCGTGGAATTTCGTATTGCTTTATGTAAGTTCTAGCCTTCCCATGAAGCGGGTTTAATAGATAGTTTAATTTGAGATGATCGTCCATCTGCCTTGAATGGACGGAGTGCTCGAATGCTCCCCAAAGTGTTTCCCATTCCCATACATCTCCGATAAATTTGGGGATAGGGATGGATGGGCCTTTCATCCCAGATCTTATTGAGAATTTCCACATCCAGACCAGGAATATCCCCTTCCATTAAAGAATGAGTTACTCGTTTGCACATCTCGGCAAAAGCGAAACGCTTTCCACTGGAAATACGAAATGAGACGGCGGAGCAACACACGGCGTATGGTGATAGAAATCGCAAAGTGGCACCAAATTTTCCTTCTCTACTGCCACTGTTGCTCCCACATCAATTAGGAAAACTTCCACAGTATCGACACAGTCACGTACTGGAGCAAAAACCATGCCTGTAATAATGGCTGAAAGGAGGCCGAGTAGCAGTTTGGTATAATCGAATCGAATGTGGCAGCATGGCTTGGTTTCTGCTCCAGTGCGTGACTGTGTCGATACTGTGGAAGATTTCCTAATTGATGTGGGAGCAACAGTGGCAGTAGGGAAGGAAAATTTGGTGCCACTTTGCGATTTCTATCACCATACGCCGTGTGTTGCTCCGTCGTCTCATTTCGTATTTCTAGTGGAAAGCGTTTCGCTTTTGCCGACATGTGCAAACGAGTAACTCATTCTTTAATGGAAGGGGATATTCCTGGTCTGGATGTGGAAATTCTCAATAAGATCTGTGATGAAAGGGACAAGTTGAAAGTGAAGCTGACTTATAATGAATTACGAATTCCAGATTGTTTTGTGCAGGAAAATTTAATCACTTTGAATTAGAACTCTAGTACTTAGTAATCTTAATTTTCTTCCTAATGTCAGGACAGTAAAAACTAGCGAATCTGAACTGAACTATGCAATAGCAACAGTACAATAATAATATGTAATGTGTGACGATGTGTGGTTAACTGGATGCATACGAGGGAGATTCAAATGAGAGCAAGTAATGCGAATGAAGGAAGCCAGGCAGACTCTCCCCAGACACTAGAGCTGGGGCACTGAGATACTGAAGGACTGGATGAAGACCGAACGAACGCTGCGAACACTCGAAGGCGAATGCCGATGGGCTGTATTACTTATGTAGAGGGTGGAACTTTGCCATAGAGAACTAAAGACGGTCCCCACGCAGAGCATGAGGCGGTACAGACGAATGCCGATGGGCTGTATTACTTATGTAGAGGGTGGAACTTTGCCATAGAGAACTAAAGACGGTCCCACGCAGAGCCTGAGGCGGTACATGTGGAGAAGTATATCAAATGAGGCGGTATGCTAGAGGCTTTTATCGAAACTACATGACAAACGCTATAAAGACTTGTACGTTATGAATGGATAGATTCAAGATAGTTACAAGTAAATAGTTAGTATAGGATACACTAGGACACATATGATATTGTAGAGAACAGGAACTATTTAAGGAATAGTTACTATATTCCAACTTCCGACTTTCTATAAACCTCGGCATTAATGGGATAAGTCTTTTTACTTTTGTTTACCAAACACGAGGTGTTGTTTTGATTGTTTATTTACGTACAAGCTGACGTTTCGGCGGATTTCGCCTTCCTCAGAGCCTGGAAAGGTCAAGGTTGATTGCAATCTACATGGCCAAGCACCTCCATAACCAAACAGAGAAGATGCTGAACCAAAATTTCAATCACATTGAACACAGAGTCCTTGCACACTCACCGCTTTCTATGAGCCTTCCACTTAATATGTTATGTGGAGACCAACCGCGCAGTGTTCACATGGAAACGTAATGTGCCCGTCCCATCAGAATAACAGTCTTATATACTGCCCAATATCACGCGTGATAATGAGGCGGCATTCCCACCTACGGATCATTTTCGGATTCTTGGAATTAATCAAAAATGCTTCGAAAGTTTTACGGGCTTGTGTTCTCGATTCTTGCACGAGGATCGTAACCTCTACTTTAAAATCTTCTCCATTATGTTCCTGCATCCTATGCGCGCTCAGTGGAGTGTTTGGTTCTAATTTAGATTTACCGACTAGGTGTTCTTTTATGCGGACGCAAAGCGGTCTACCCGTTTCACCATCGTATTCGTCCTCGACGCTTTGCAAGAGATCAGGTAGACTGTACCCGAGCTCATGCAATCACGGTCTCTACCGTTGGGGCAAATTATGCAGTTTTTCATTGTACATAGACGACCATATAGGCGGTTGCGAACTAGCTGGCGTCTTAGAGTGTCCGATGGTATTTCTATCACTCTTACGGAATTCTCTAGACCAGTCCTTATTAAGCAACGTTTTATGGCTGCACTTATTTCGCTATTTCTAGCTATTTTTCTTTTTCTTATGCGAATACAAATTTCTTTGCTAAGTTTTATCTGCTAGGGTTATGAAAGTGTTTGGCTGAGTAGATCGCATCTCAATTTGACCTTTCCAGGCTCTGAAGAAGGCGAAACCGCCGAAACGTCAGCTGTTGTACCCTAATAAATTCTATAATAACAACCATGGGCGCAGAGATCGATTCCACGTGCGTGTCGCAGTGGCGCCTCCAACCACTGCGCCACACGCGCACCGATACCGATTAACCATTGATTATAATAAGTTTCTCACCGGATAACCCATTCTGCGGAAATCGGGATTAGATTAGCTTGGATCCAGCAGCCTTTTTTTTTAAACTGGTGGCCTACTCAAGAAAGTACGACTGGATGTGGCTACGAAGACACATATCCCTAGGACGACCGACTGTGAATCACCGACTCAAATCAGTCGGCTTTGAATAAGACGAAGATAACGGTAGCATAGCCGAATAAGTAGCTTGTCCAACAATCTCATGTAAGCTCATCAATGAGGAAAGTAAAGCTTCTTCGTTCTTTTACTATAAACTGGCCATTAGAGATAATTCAATGGGAATTACAATTCGCTAAGTGTTTATCTGCAATGTTTCTTTTCCATGCTACTTCTCTGTTGTTAGTTTAATATCGCAACAAAGGATGAGGGATATCCATTATGCAGTATGTTAATGTAGGGCAACGATGACGCACGTCTGAGTTCTAAGTACTAACTTTCTGATGGTAGTAGCAGCGGTCGAACGAACTAACTATTATATTGAATAGAAGCCTCCTTTGAACCTCACCGAGCCTGAGATTTCTTTAACGTTAATGGGGCCATGGTGCGGCGGATGGCCTTGGCTCCTGCGGGACTCAGGAGTTCCACATGATTCGACTGCATGGTTGGGGTTCCGTGGTCTGCTCACGAGGTCTTAGTGAGTGCCTTGGAGATCTACTATGTGCCAAAATCAACTCCCCATTAACACCTGCACTGTGTAGCATGTAATGCAAGTTTGCCCTAGAAGTATATCACATGGTGAGCAAATTCGAACGGACCTGTGGATTAATTTGAAACTTTTAATAATATCCACAAATAAAATATCAAAGGATGAAGCTCACGACGTTGATCTACCCTTGAGAGAAGCGCCGTGCATTTGCCTTTCTTAAGCATCATTGGTTGTGATCGAATCTATATCTGCCCTTTACAATTACTCGCGGTTGCCTAGCAATGCATATTGCCAGCGCTGCCACTCTCCCAGACAAGTCTGGTACCAATTTGCGGTCCCCGGAGAGATGCAAGGCTTGGTGGGTCTGGGGCACGGGTATCGATCCTATGTGTACTGCTGGGTGCTATCTACCACTGCGCTACATGCACCCGTATTCACAATAGCTTTTAATATGAGTTGAGCCATTTGACACTCTTTCCATTAAAAAAAGCCTCTTGAATACCTACATCGTTAGCTAAGTGAAGCATTAAAAATGCAGTACACAAAATCCGATAATATCTACTTGTTTGTGGCAATTCGTCTCATCTACGAGGCGAAGTGTCTTTACTATTTATGAGTGCAGGAAAACATTTTAAAAGCATCTAACTAGTGTCGTAAAAAGAACGTCCACTAAATCAGTTCATGGTGATTTACACAGTCATAGCTGAAAATTTTCGAATACTGTGTAAAGAATGCTTACGTTTTGTTCACTGCTCATCCTTTTTTCACGGGAGGGTACGATTTGAAAGAGAAAAAAAAGAATACTGGAATATCAGCCAAACCCGGAACAGCAGGTGGTCTTAAGACCTCGATTACAAAATGAACTACCTTGATGAAGAGGTACAACACTCAAAAGTTCATCATTTCGTAGTCGTTCCATACACGCGAATCTGTTCGCCTCTGTGCATGCGGCTAAGCGGACAGCGAGACGAAAAAGCGTGCTGGCGTTCGGATGACATGAAGGCTGGACCATCTGAGCAACTAAGTAAATAATATAAAAACATGTGAATCGAATAACACTCAAACCAAAATGAGCTCTATGTGGGTCATGTCTTCACCATTATGTAGAGCTCAAGTTGAGGGTTTATGTAGGAAATCCTGTAAAATTGTCAACAGCAACGAGTTCTTCTTTGAGGCATAAAGAGTAACGCATGTTTTAAGACTTGACGAGTAAACATCCCACTCTCCATGAAACCGTGATGAATCTCTAATGGCCTAAATCACTGTAGTTGTGATTGTCACTGTTCCTCGATAAATGGCACAGCTTATTGGTGCAATGAGAAAATCGAATCCTCGAAAGCACATACCACAACGAATTTGAATCGTAAACTATCGTTTCTAGATGTTGAGCAAATCTAGAAGCAATCAGTGTTGTGCAAAATCTTTAGATTTAATCACAATACCCAACAGCGGGATTGATCTGCGGAGCACAAATCGGGTGATCGGGAATCGGGTGAGCAATGACAATGACCAATTGAAGTGTTTTCCGGGTGATTGCTGACGGCAAAAAGATCGATAGAACTAGCTGAGAGACAGGCGAAACGAAGGACCCGCATGGTGTGGTGGTGAGCGCGTTACTCCCCGGAAAGGACAATAGCGCGTTCGTTCCCCACCATAGACACCTGCGGTCCAGAGTTTTGCAAATATCTCAGCTTCATTAAAGTTATATTTCGCAATATACCCTGCCATCAAAAAGAGTAGGCAGTAGACAAAAACGGTTAAAGATGCTGAGATATTTGCAAAACTCCGGACTGCAGATGTTTGCGGTGGGGAACGAATGTGCTATTACTCTTTCCGAGAGCTAACGCTTTCACCACTACACCTTGTGTGTCCTTCCTTTGGCTTGTCTCTCAGCTAGTTTTCTATCGATCAGTACCTTCAGCAATCACTCGTCAACGAGACCACATTACTAACTTTTTTATTAACTGCCTATTACAATGTTTCACGGCACGGTATTATGTATGATACAATCACAGTGATGCTGAAATATGTGCGAAACTCCGGGCCAGCGGTGTCTGTGGTGGCGAACGAACGCGCTGTTACGCTTTCCGTGGGCTAAGGAGTTCACCTTCACGCCATGCGGGTCCTTCGTGGGACTTACTCGTAACATCACGGCTCCTAGGAAGGCGAAATCGCCGAAAAAAACGCCAACCATCGACAAACAACACTTTTTTTTCTTTTGCCAAGTCTAGACGTTGAATAAGTACTTTTGATCTACTGAACTGCAATATAGAATAGTTAGTCTACTATTCTATTAAGTTATCCATTTTGAGAAGAATTTCGATCCGGAAATCCTGCTATTAACGACAAACTCGCTTTTGTGGGAGAAAAGAGTGAGCAGTTGATGGAAATGGAAAATTAAGGAGAGCTTGCAAAATCGAGGAAGTAGCGAAAAGAACAAACAGCATCCGATTCGATCCTTAACTTTTCAATTGCTGGTTTTTACCACATTAAGTTACACGTGAGAGTGCGTGCGGCGCAATGGTCGGACGCCCCCTGCAACACAAACATGGAATCGATCCCCGCGCCCATGACTCACCAAGCCTTACATCCGTCCGGGGTCAGCAAAATGGTACCAGGCTTGCCTGGAAGTAAAGCAGCACTGGCTCAAATCATCGGTAAGTCACCTTGAGACATTGTAAAGGGCAGATATGCATTCAATCTCCTCTTAATGAGGTCAAATGCATGGTGCATCCCTCAGGATTTCATCAACGCCAAGAGCTTTGTCCTTAAAGGTTTTAAAGAGCTCTAAGGTACGCATAAGAAACCTGAGTCCTAATTGGTGAAATACTGGATATCACTTAAGCTGATTGCACAACTAAAGGGGACATTAAAAAAAGTGATAGGTAGCAAAAAAGTCACGGTATAAATTAATGTGCAGTTTGCATACCCAAAAGAAGAAATGATCGAAACACTGCAAACAGCGTGGAACAATGTGAGGGTGGGGCTCATTAACAAAACGTTCTTACGCAAACTAAGGTGCTAAGGAGTTCTGCCACATTTATCCGGAAATCCATCCAGGAGTAAACGAGTATCAGAAATATATACTACCTTAACAAGAACATAACAACTGCTTTGTAAGCGGTGGCTTCCTCGGAAACCACGTGAACGGATCTTGAGGATTTGTGCTGGTTCTCCATTGTTCTTAAATCGTAAAGACGAGCCACTCAAATACCAACTGACAAGTAAGTAGTACGACAAAGCGTTCACTAGGTTCTTACAAAGATTTTAGAAATTTTCAACAATTACTGTGTAAATCACTATCCACTTGTTTTTGTTGATTACAAATAGATGTCTCAAAACATTTTCTTACATCTATAGTGAACTAAGAGTGGACTTAAAACACATTGTAGCATAGATGAGTGGATAGTTGGATACAAGGAAATATGGTCGGATTATGGTGTATTTCTTTTAGCGCCCACTTACACTAGTTGTGAAGGCATGGTCTAGGTGATACTGAGCGCGAAAGGAAAATTCCAATTAATCCACAGCTCCATATAGGACTCGTTTTCCCCATGTTACACGTTTTAAATAAACCAATGTCGCATACGGCGGACTGAACCATGCGTACATTCGACGTGGATGCGTTACGAGCCTTAACTGCCGGTTCAGGGCCTTAAGTAAGACCCCATGAACAATTTTTGGAGACCCAGCACCATGCTGGGCTGACATGAACATTGTGCGGTGTGCCGGCAGAGACGCCGAGAGTATTTGCGGAACTGCTCACCAAGTTTCGGTCGAAGCAAAGCAGGTGGCATTCCCCTATGGCTCCCAAGACCACCGCATCTCCATTATTACTCAGTTCGGTCGCCTCAGATGTAACTGCTTGGAACAGGAACACACACCGTCCATTTTCTCAAACATGCTGTTTAGTTTATCCCCTTTGTTGTGATATTCGATTAATAGCAGACATGTAGCGTAAGAAAACGATATGAGAGATAAACACTTGGAGAACGCGGTTCCCAAGGAGTCAACCTCTAAGTCCAGTTCATAGTGAAAGAACGAAGAAGCCTTACTTTGATCACTGATGGGCTTACACGAGGTTAGTAATGCTAGTTGTTGGATGTTATGAGGGTATTGTTAAACTCTTTAATCGGCTAGCATCTCAACAACTTTGTCTTGATCAGAGCAGATTGGTTGGAGTTCATGAGTCACAGTCGTTGGTCCAACGGAATGTGCGTGCGTGCTCTTAGTTGCATCGAGTCAAATCTTCTCAACTGGAGCGCCGCTTTTTAGATAAGAAATGTCAATTCGCTGTATGCAAGCTAATGCAGTACCGGCTGTTGCAGCATGGATTATCCAGTGAAAACAAAACATTGCTTGGATACTTGGATACCTGAACGAGCCGCCCTCACTGGTTGTGCGAACCCACTATATAGCACCAGTACATTAAAGCGCCTGAATCACCATCTATAACTCTGCTTCTGTTTAGTGTATCACGATAAACGCTCGAAGAAAAGACATGAACAATGGAATTGAACTACCAAGTGAGGGAGCGGGCACACAGCGTTCAATTGCACGCGACATCGATCGATTGTGGACGTGCCGGTTTCGTGAAGACAACGCTGGCACGTTCGAACATATTGCAGAGCGCTCAACATTACCCACTAAGCGATACTCCAGCAAACCCAGATTATGGGCGAAATGGGTTTTCAAATACTAAAAATATTGCTATGAGGACATCACACAGGGAAAGCATACGAGAACTCCCTATTTACAGACCGAAAGTGGAGTTAACAATAAGCAATGTGAATTCGTGTAAAATACCGTAGTACACTTGCATCCTGTCGATCGTGTTAAAACCTGTTAGCTGCCGATATCACTTGTTTTCCTGAATGCAGAGCATCGCATTCAGTCTTTCTAACACCGCTCCGTGCGGTCGTATCCCGATTCGACGAAGTCTGAGTTTTATTCATTTTTAGCACTCCTTTCGCTATCCTCGTCTACAACGCTCTTTGCTCATCTGAGTTGTTTTTTTCAGTACACTTATTGTTCTAAGCTGTTATTCGCTTTTTGTTAACCCCTTTTTTGGGCTGAAAGGTGACCGACAACCTCCAGTCACCCAATATATGCTTTTCCCAACAATAACCTTTCTAGAAAAAACACCTTCGCAATATATATATACAGGACGCGTGTGGCGTAGCGATCGGGTTGCCTGCAATACACGCATGGAACCGATCCCCAGGCTCATGGCTCACTAAATCTCCCATTTCTCCGGGGTGGACTTGTCTGGGAGGATAGCAGCACTATCTCGATACTTCAGTAGGCCGCTGAGAGTCATTGTAAGTACCATATATGAATTCTGTCACCTCCAACGATTCTTAATGAAACCGAATGCATGGCGCATCCCTCAAGAATTGATCAACGCGCAGAGCTTTACCCTTTATATATATATATATGCAGTTTTTCAAGACTCGTTAGAGTTCCTTTTTCTTCAAAGCTATTGCGAAACAGGAGTTCATT
This sequence comes from Angiostrongylus cantonensis, assembly GCA_009735665.1. Taxonomy (NCBI): domain Eukaryota; kingdom Metazoa; phylum Nematoda; class Chromadorea; order Rhabditida; family Metastrongylidae; genus Angiostrongylus; species Angiostrongylus cantonensis. Next base: position 1,619,069 of record MQTX01000086.1, on the reverse strand, counting down.
CCAGAATCACTTGTTGTTTCATCATGTCTGACGTGTTCATGATGCTGGAAGAGTGAATCGTTTGCCAGTGGAGTCTCCGAACTGAAAAGCTTTTCAACATTTCCATTTAATGAAAAGGGTCATATCTCGTGTGACAGTTTCCACGGTCTCTTTACTAATCGCCGAGAAGTTCTAAAACACGACAACTATGAAATGTGCTGAGTAGATTTCACTCCTATTCCCAAATTATTAAGAATATAACACGTGATATTTTCTTTTGGTTCTAAACGGCCCATCTTCGCATCTACAGTGCGATTCATAGCAGTTCTGTCATTGATTCCTTTCCTCGCACCAATTCGCTTACTATTGGTCGAGTCCTTTCCCACTGCA
>MQTX01000086.1:1550188-1618676 GCA_009735665.1 Angiostrongylus cantonensis | reverse complement strand
GAAAATTGTTGACAGATATGCCTCTTACCAATTTCTCTACCTCGCACGAATGGTAGGCTTGATGAGCCCGGAGCAGGGTCGAACCAGTGCAGAGTGTTCATGGTGAAAGATATCATCACTCCTGGTCTGGCCGCCCGTACAAGTGATATGCCTTGTCTACATTTACGGAATCTTTTAAGACTTTCAGCTGATAAAACACTAACCCATTGTGAGTTAACGGATAAGGTTTGAAATGCGAGCTCAGATAAAAGTGGAAAGTCGCTTCAGAAGATAAACTCAACGTCTCCATAGTGTTATCTTGTGCGTGCTGCACTGATAGTCTCATGCACAGGTCATAATCCTACACCTACATCCGAAGTGAACGAATAAAGAAATAGCGCTCTTCAAACGAGGCTTTTGATAAAGTCGAAGAACTGTTCATTGAAGGATGCAGTGGAAGATGCGTCAATCGGCTGAGTATCCTTGCTAAAATTGAGTTTGCCATGGGATCAATCGGTTTCAACGACTAACGGTCTCAATGAAGGCCATACAGCTGGAAAGATGAGGACTAATGCTATTCTTCAAAGCCTTCTTATATAACGCACTAACTTCGTGCAACGATAAAGACGAGGCCATGGCGTTTTTCACAGCATTGCAAATGGTTTGTAGAAGGGAGCACGTAGATATTGGTTGCGACTTTAACGTCAACTTAAGCTTAGGAAAACTTTGCCTCACTGTCCAGCAAAACCAGTGAAATGTGAGTTGAAAAATCGAGCGCATCATGTAAACTAAGATCGCTTCCCTTAACTCAAAACTCTAAAAAGATGCTAGTCAACATGAGAGGTGGAAATTTTTCAATATGAGAAATTGAAAATGACATGGTTGCTTGAACACTTCGCCTAGTCGATGCATCTGCTGCCTAAGAGATCTGTATATGACTGTGCCATCATCTCGTCCTCCTAGATTTATAGAACAGAGACATAACACTGGTTCTTCCCAAATCCTTATCCTTGAACTTCGGAGCGCCATGTTCGGAGAGGACAGTACCAGAAGATCTGAAGCACCTTCAGTGAGTCCTCATCAGCACAATGGCCAAGATCTTCACACGCTGCCTGTTAGATTATAATCTCCTATTCAATGAAAGAATGGCAGTATGGCAGTATTATTAAATGGTCTTCACGATATCTGCAGCTATCGCCCAATCCGTCTATTCTCGACAAACATTTAACTCGAGTCATTCTCAACAGGGTTGGTAGAACAGTGTTTGCTACGACATACCCTATCTTCGTATCCTCCAATAACGAAGGTGGCTGCTCTATTTCAAGAAATCAGAATGACGACTTGTTCAAGTTTAACCAACATTAGAAGCCATCGACTCATTTGTGACAGAAATTGTCACAGAGGCTATCGATTGGCAAGGATGCGCCTGTTCTTTAAAGGATGAACCTTCATTTGTTACATAACAATTTCAATACCAACATGTTCCCATTCTATAAAGACATTAACATCAAAGTAAACAGAGGTGCCCTTATTGGCGATACTGTCTCGCAAAGTGGCCCTCGAAATCGTCATTGAGAAAACTGGAATGGGGAAACGTGGGCATCATAGAAACATGGCCCACCGATGACCGAGACCTCCGTCTTGGTCGAAATTGAAGCGCTTATGGTAGGTTCAAGAAGTCTCAGTCAACAGTCGACGTCAAGTGAAACATTTCGACTGCACGATAAATTTTTCTATCGTTTTTGCAAGCAGAGAGACCCGAAACCACAAAAAAAATTGGACTAAACCAGTCCCAAAACTATTAAAGCGAAATTATTTAACTCTTTTATAAAAAATTTTATAATGTTAAAAGTGACGGAGCAGTTTTTCATCTGTGCCATTTGCCATCTCTTTGTATTGTTTGTTTGAAAGTTTTCTGCACACTTGGAACGAGTTTGAACCTACCATTTTCTACTAAAACATAACTGCAATCAGTATCGAGGGTGGGACGCTTGAAGCCCAAAGCAATACTTGTAACGGTAAGTAGTGGAGCTGACCGTGACGCTGTCTTTTTATGTTTTGATCCTTTGTTCGTTATCTCAGTCCACCATTGACAACTTTGTTTATTTTATAGCATTTGTTTATAACCCGTCTTCACGCCTACTATGCGGATCCCAGCTACGTGTACCTTCGGTTGCCGCTTGAGGATTTTTCGTTTCATTGTGAATGTCGTAGAATGCTGGTCGGGCATTTCTCCTTGAAGTCCTGAGATAGCCAGGCTGCTGGGGCGTTACCAATTGGATTCCAGAGAGTGATTTTTCTCCCAGACAAATCCGGTAGCAATTATCCAACGCCGGAAGGATGAAGGTCTCGGTAAGCCCGATGTGGAATCGAACTAGCACCACGCTCGTGATGACGGGCATCGCCACCAGTGTGCTATCGGCGATATAGAGTGTCTTTTTCTCAAACTCTTGTTTGTCATTTTATTTCGTAACGTTGCTACATTTGTCCAGTCCTCGTTTGCAACAAAACGCGAAATTACATGAAAAAAATCATATTTTTCATCAGAAGAGTGTTATTTGTACAACTACGATTCGTCTTATCGACGTCCACACATATTTTCAGTTTCCGTGAACATGGAGAAGTTCGAAGAAAAGGAAGATTATGAGAAATCTCTAGAAGAACTGCTGAAGGAACGAGAAGAGGTTGCGGTAGGCCATCCTAGATTATTGTCGTTTTCTTGTAGAATACATTGAATTTATTCCTTTCTACTATAGACATCTTTGGAAACGCTGGAGGAGGAGATTTATAGCTATGAGGAATCGTTTCTTGTATCGACTGCAGAACATGGCAATGTCGTCACTGGTATGAAAGCGCGTTGCAATTTCCTTCAGAATTTGTTGAAATGAACTCATTAGACTGTTTTTGCTGGTAATTAAATATAATTAGAAGACCAAAAGGAGTTATCAGTAATTATATAATTCGTTTACTCAATGTCATATGGGTCAGTTATTTTAGTTCTGCCTAGGCTTGAACCGTGATGCATGGCTCACGTTTGGTCAGCGGAGCACGAATGCACATCTTCGACCAAAGTTCACAGTGAACAATATCAGATACAAAGATAGAGTATTCTCAAACTCTTCCGTAAAATCGCCAGCAACACGTCTACATCCGCGGCTAAAACCTAACAAATTCATGACAACGTCTGACAAGCATTCAACGTCGGAAACAGCAAGGAAGGTTATGAAGGAAGAGATTCAGAGAAACTCGAAAAAGGAACATGGAAAAAAGGTCTCTGATCAGGACGTGCTCAAAAGATGGAAGAAAGAAAACAAGAAGATGGTCAAGAAAGTCTTTTAGAAGGCTAGGTAAAACGATGAGAATTTCAAGACGATACGACGATTATTCAGATAGCTGCGGCTGTGATAAAATACTAAGACCTTTTTTAAATTTTTCGTTGTCTTTTTTAGCAAATCATCAGTGAATGCAAGGCTTTTCAACCCTACATTTACTTTCATAAGAATTCAGGTTTCGGAACCTTGTATACCAGTTGCGATTACCAGGGTGTAATAGTTGAGATAAAAGACTTTTTTCGCAAGTCTTCCAGAACCATTGTTTGACATATAATATCTTCCAGTAAGGAGAGAGCGATATGTCATTGAAGAAACGAAAGTGTTTTCTAATGATAACATTTGTAAGACTTCTTGTACCTGAGTGAACTCTGTCTTCATGAAGAGTCGTAGTAGTACGACTGGTACACAGCACTTGCACACAGTTTACATTTTGAACACAATTTCCAGTTGCTGGAGTTTTCTTCGTTTTTTGAACTACCGTGATGATGCATAAACCTTAGGGAGTGCTACTGATTCTTTTCGTGGGTGGTGGACAATTCTCATGAAAATGGCACACATTTCAAGAGCAACGTTTTCCAGTCAATCTGACTATTGGTGAAACAATCTCACAGGCATGTTATTGCACGAAAAATATAGTAATGTTAGCCGTTTATATTCTACCTGCTATAATTTTTCAAGGTTTTTATGATGTGACATAAAACCACAACGATGCTGAGATAATCGTAAAATATGGACCACTGACCAGATCGAACCACGATTACCTTTCTCTGGGGCTCGCGTACTACGCACTGGACCACCACGGGGGCTTTGCTTTGCGATTCTGTCAGATAGTTTTCTGCCTAGTGCTGTCATCAACAATCACATCTGGCCCGAAGCTCAAGTTTTGAGAATATCTCAACATCGTTGTGGTTGTATGTCACATCATACACTACAATGAAAAATTATAGTAGGCAGCATATGAAAGGTTAACATTGTGATTTCGACTACATCCTCAGCTTAACTGGGTTCAATGCCAATTTGTTCTAACCGGATCAATTCCGCTGAACGAGTGATTGCTGATGGCAGTGTTAGGTAGAAAACTAGCTGAGAAAAGGCAAAGCGAGAGCCTCAGTGTTGCAGTGTGTAACGCGCTAGCCTCGGAAAGGGACTCCCACGTCCAGCGTTGAGGGTGGGGTTTCTGGAATGGCGAGTTAGCATGGTCTTGGTCGTCATGGTAAACTCAGAGGGTCGCTTACTCTGATTGTTCTATTCTAATGCGTGGATACCAATGTGACATTCTTCAGACGTTCCTTTTGTTCTAATCTTGGCGTGAAAATCTCCAATGATGATCTCGAAGAATGCATGGTCTTCTCTACAGAGCTTCTCCAAGCCCATATAGAACACTTGGACTTCTTCTTCGTTAGAGTTTGATGTCGGCGCGTAAACGACGAAGATTGTCAACGCCGGCATTGATCCATATCTTTCTAACGGTAAAAGTCCTATTCGGGTTGTAAGCTGTTCGAATGAATCGATGTTCATAGACAAACTCGTGTTGACGAGAACGCCAACACCTCCTACGCCTCTACTGTCCCATGTTCCGAGGAAAAGTTCTTCTCCAGTGTCATAGACAGCGTTGAATGGGTGGCGTCGTCTCGTTTCGGCCAGGCCGATGACGTCCGACCTTATCCCTCTTGCTTACATGAGCAAGTCTTCTATCGAGGACTCCGATGCAAGTGCATGTGCATAGTAGATACAGGTCGTCACCTTAGTTCTTCGTGATGCAAGCAGCTTCCATTAGCCTTGAGATTTTAGCAGCCTCTCCGTACTCGTCCTACCAAATGCTGCCGAATCAAATGCTCTTTTGGGATTAGGGAATAAGGCATCACTTTTTAACTGTGTTTAGCATTTGGAAATCCACGTATAGCTTGCTGGGCTCTAAACGTGGGAGGTGGGTATACTCACGGGTAGCTTGCCAGGCTCTCCCAGAGTGGACATGGAGCTTATTTGTTGGAGGCGACTCCTTACCGCCTCCCATATACTTCCCTGTTACTTGATTGCAGGCTTTTGGCCGAATTGACTCGTAGAATACAATCCGCATAAAGCGAGAACGCATTCACACACGCATGCATGAATACACCTAGCAAATACAAAAAGTATGTGCCAAATCGGCGCAGCAGAAATAGGGAGTCCATCCCCTGGATCTACCAGCGTCTCAAGGAAGCAATGGTCGCTTTTGGTCCGCGATTAACCCCCTGTCCGCCACCTGTGGACACGCCACGTAACCTCGCGACTAACCGGCTAGAGATCCCTCATGTGAGGAAAATCCATGTACAACAGGTGTTGTGTGCTAATGAATTCTACAATATCATTGTCGTTTGCATATCGAAGAAAAACACTGAATTATCAATCAGTGCCGAGGTTAAGAAAAAGTCGGTCGTGGAAACTGAGAATATTTCATGTGAGCCAGTTATAACACGTCAGATAAAAATCTCAACCAGCGCGTAGATATGACTGCTATTTTTCGAATTTGGTACTGTTATACATTGCACGTACGGGTGCGTGTGGCGCAGTGGTTGGAGGCGCCACTGCGGCGCGCACGTGAAATGCGCCCATGGCCCACCAAGCCTTCCATCCCTCCGGGGTCGGCAAATTGGTACCAGACTTGTCTGAGAGGATAGCAGCACTGACTCGATTCATCGGCAGGCCACCGCAAGTCATTGTAAAGGCCAGATATGCATTCAATCACCTCCAACGATGCTTAATGAAGTCGAATGCATGGCGCATCCCTCAGGGATTGATCAACGCCGAGAGCTCTATCCTTTTTAGCTTTTACACATTGTACGTTAGATTGCGAACGATTGAATTATCAGTTGCTATGAGCCGTGAAGAACAGATGAGAATGTACAGCGTCATAACTTAAGCCCTTAGACCGATTTTATGAAAGCCTTAAAATAGTGTGGTTTATCGGTTTACATCTAATATCGGTAGCAGGGTGCATGATGTATATAGCACAGCGTAAGCCCGCTACAACTGCAATGCGACTGCCACTGGTTCCATCCCATGCGTGACTTCAACATGTGTCTCATCCGTCTAATGGTGTACCTGTCTGGACTTCACGCCAGTGCAAATCCGGAATTCGTTAGTACTGTGTCGTTTGGCCGGAGTTTTATAGAAGATCGGAGCACAACAGTCTCTTATTCTCACATTATACGAAGAAAGGGTCCAAGTTTGTGGTTGTAGAGTTAGATGAATCTCAGTAGAAATGCCTCTAGGAAGTCAACCTAAACACAATAAGCGTGTTTCTTTGTGCAGAAAGCCTCATAGAATGAACTTCGTTTCTATTTCCATTTTTGGATGCAACCGCTGAAACCTTATAGAGATATCAATTATGTAAAATCCTGCAGGTGTGTGGCCGCCACCAATGTACAGGAAGCAAGTAGGCTTGTCCTTCAAGAAGAATTCACATGTTTGCTCAGGAAGAAACAAAGAAGCTACTAATTAATGAACGCATCCAGACTGCGCCCAATAAAAATATCAATAAATATTTCAATGCATGGCCTATTTGTCAGGTAGAGATGCTTAAGAAGTTACTAGTTTCCATTACTACTGAGAACTGTGAGCATTACTGGTTACTGCTCAAGTTACGAGTTTACAGGGAGGGTTACATTATCAGATACCGTCTGCGCAGACCTTTCCGGTACACCTAGCTATCCGCAAGCTATTAATGGTGTTTGAGTGTCTATTAGAAATGAAAGCCAAATACAGAGCTTTTTCAGAGAAAATACGCAACATGGTGTGCAAACCCATGTGTGCCTTAGTTCTCCACATGTTGGGTTCGACTATGCTGCAATTTGTCTGGTTAGCACTACCTATCCATTTTTCGGAAATATTTAGAAGCAATCCACAGTCCCATCGTTCCCACAAATCCGGTGTTTGATGAAATCAACAGTTACCCAGTTAATATTATTTTTCGACAGAGCTTGACGAAACTTACTACACTCCTCAGGTTCCAAACATGCTGCTGCAAACGTGACCCAGTGTTACAAAAAATATGCAGATTTTCTTCTTTATTTAATGAAACGATGCTTTATACAATAGAAAAAAACAACAATGGAAAAAATCAACAATAAAAGTCGTAACAAAGTGACGAGGATCGGCGTACGATTTGAGCACAGCACACGAAAAATCCCCTTAGGACACAAGTTAACTGACAGTGACGATTTCAAACCGTTATTCAATAATCAATTGCTTCAAAAATCGTTCTATATGACGAGTGAAACCTGTAATGTGGAACCGAGGTGTAATCTTCAAAATAAATTTAAAGAACAACAGAACTATTAAAGAATCTAAGAATTGGGTATGTAAACAGTGAAATATTTAAAAAATACAATAATGCAAATAGTAAGACACTAAAATAAGAAAAAAACAACATATTATCGAACAACACACAAAAGGAACGCTTACACAACTTTGAAGAAAGTCAAAATCGATAATGTACAACCAACCAATAATAAAGATGAAATGATGAGGATGATGATGAGATAAAAAGAACGAAAGGTGAAAAGTAAGTGAGACAAGCTTTATTTATGATAGGCTTTCCCTATAAAAACAGTCATCTAGGACTTACAAATGTACACAAAATCTTGGCAGCACTTCTCATTCAGTCCAGTGCTGGTTCCATTGGTTGATGGCTCAGGCTTCCCTTCAATGGAATTGAAGTCTGAGCGCTCACCTGTGCACTAACCAGTGATGGCGACTTTTTTTTATCTTCTATAATAATCCTCTTCTCTTGACATGGCTGAAATCGTATAAAAATAAAGCGAGTACTGCAAAATCTCCATCGTTCAATAGACCAAAATGTTAGTAAAAGATGAGAAATCGGTGAAGAAACAGAAAACGTCCAGAATGATGTGATTGCGATGAAAAAGAAACATGCAAATACGACGACCGACACCTAATTTCTTGCGCCAAATCTTCGCCATCTAATTAGGTTTGTCTCTGTGCTTTGAACAACCTCCGCGCTTTTCTTACACTATGTGCGTCCTTTGTTTTTCCATACATCCTCCCATGTTTTTCATGCATATACAGGTCTTATGTAATGATGGAGGAGCTCGCCCACTATGCAATCATACTTTTGTCACCGTTTAATGAAGTTTTGCGAGTAGTATGAAGAATATTACGATTTTCTCTGTTGTTCTGATATCCAACTATTCCCAACAATGCCCATGACTCAATAAAAAGGATAAAATGATGCCGGTGTTGACAAATCTCTGAGTAATGCGCCATGCATAAGAAATCATTAAGCATTGTTGGAGGTGACTGAATGCATATCTAGCCTATACAATAACTCGTGGTGGTCTACGAATGCATCCAATCAATGCTGCTATCGTCCCAGACAAGCCAGCCCGATATCAATCTTCCGACCCCGCAAGGACGGAACGTTTAGTGTTTGGTTTAGTATTCCATGTGTATCGTAGGGCGCCTCCGACCAATGTCATACGCGCCCTACGATTCAACTTACACATTGAAAATGGGAAAAAACAATATGCTTTCCAAAAACTATGTAGCATACAAGTATATGGGAGGCGGTTAGGAGTCGCGTCCAACAAATAGGCCCCATGTCCACTCTGCGATAGCATGACAAGCCACCCATGAGTACACCCAGCCCCCACGTTCAGAGCCCAGCAACCTAAACGTGGGTATCAAAATGCTAAACACAGTAAAAAAAAAACAGGCCTCACTCCTCTGATCGCGAAAGAGCCCAAATTTCGCAGCGTTGGGAAGGACGAGTACAGCTGCAAAAATCTCAGAGCCAATGGAAGCTACCTGGATTACAAAGAACTAAGGTGATGATCTCTACCTATAATGCACGCACACTTGCATCCGAATTCCCGATAGAAGACTTGCTCATGCAAGCAAGAAGGATAAGCTACGACGTCATGGGTCTGACGGAGACAAGACAACGCCGTCTATAACACCGGAGAAGAACTGTTAATCGGAATATGCGACAGAAGAGGAGTCGACGGCGTCAACGTTCTCGTCCACACGAGTTTGTCCATGAACATCGATTCATTCGAACAGCTTACAACGCGAATCGGATGTTTACGAAAAGATGTGGATCAATACCGACCTTGACAATCTTCGTCATTTACGCAGCAACATCAAACTATGACGAACAAGAAGTCGAAGCGTTCTACATGGACTTGGAGAAGTTTTACAGAGAAGACCATACATTCTTCAAGGTCATCATTGGAGATTTCAACGCCAAGAAACGAAATAGACAACATCATAGTAAATAGAAAGTTTTGCCTAACCGATGTAGCTGTTGTCCCAAAATTTAACACAGGATCAGACCACCGTCTCAGCGCAAAATTTAATTTCTCGCGGAAAGAAGAAAAAGGCGCTACATTCAAAAACCTAAGTCGCAGAACCACCAGGAGCTGGGACTTATTCAACTCATTAGTCGGCTGTTAGAAAGATGCCGTTGTCGACAATATCGACGAGGAATACAATCCGATCATTCAACATCTTCACGTTAGCGCCATGAAAGCTGAGAGTTCGAAGGCCACCAAGAGACGTCTGTCTACAGAAACTCTCGAGCTAATACTCCAGCGTGGAATCGCACGAGCTGTAGGCAACCGCGAACTAGCGTCCAAACTTGCAAAACAATGCAGACAAACGATAAAAGAAAATCTTTACATCGTCCAGAAAGGCAATGGAGAAAACCATTCATAAACACTACTCAAATCATTTCGATAGTCACGCCCACCTCCCGTCATATGCCATAAAGGATGGATACATTGTACCACCGGTTCTCCCTTCCAAAATCCGACATGCCATTTCGTCGGTGAAAAATCGAACAGCACCAGGTCCGGACAGGATTAGATCAGAACATCTGAAGAACTCCTCGTAGTGAAGTCCTCGTAAGCACACTGGCTCGGCTCTCCACACGTTACCTCTCTGAATGCAAGGTCTCTACTCAGTGGAAGACCAGCAAGACCGTGATGTTGTTCAAGACGGGCGACCTACACGATACAGGCAACTATCGCCCAATCTGCTTGCTGTATGTCGTCTACAAACTTTTCACTCTAGTCATCCTGAACAAGATTGATAGAACACTGGAAGAAGAACAGCCGTGCGAGCAAGCAGGGTTTCGAAAAGGATTTAGCACGATGGACCACATTCACGCGTTAACAAAGCTCATTGAAGTATCGCGAGAGTACAAAAGACCGCTCTGTCTCACTTTCATCGACTTAGAGAAGGCCTTTGATTCAATTGAAATAGAAGAAGTCATGGAAGCCCTTGGTAGTCAAGGAGTCCCTACTCAGTACATAAAGAATCTTCGTGAGCTGTACAAAAATTTCACAAATTTCACCATTCTACAACGATATTAACGTTGACGTCAATAGAGGAGTTGGAAAAGCTGGGAAAGAATTCGCAAAGCCCACCGAAGTAAGGGATGGGATCCGAAGCTCCGACCTGCGTCAACGATCAAAAAGCAAAGATGTTGTTCTGTACGCCAAGCAGTCGAAGATAAGGTGGACCGGACACGTAATGCGTATCAATGAGAACCGATGGACAAGGGCAGTTAGTGACTGGATTCCTCGGGATGTCAAACGTACTGCAGGTAGACCACCGACTCGATGGTCAGTCAGAGTTTTTCACGAAGAGCCTAGAAGAAAGGTATGATGCTCGACGAGTGCCTAGAGCGAGCAGAACCCATTGGGCTACTCTTGCACGCGACAGGGAAAATTGAGGATTTACTGGAGCCCGCTCGAATCACTCGACGATCAACGGGACTACAGGTGATACAGGTGATTATTCCCACGACGTTCCAGACGGTTGCGGTGAATAATTTTGGCGAGATGGTATCGCTTTGCCTAACCCCTTTTTGACTATATTGGTATCGTTGTAAAATGGTGATGTTTTGGTTCTGAGATTTTTATGCAGCTTACGAAATAGGAAGACCAGCAAGACCGTGTTGTTGTTCAAGAAGGGCGACCTACACGATACAGGCAACTATCGCCCAATCTGCTGGCTGTATGTCGTCTACAAACTTTTCACTCTAGTGACTGGAATCCTCGGGATGTCAAACGTACTGCAGGAAGACCACTGAGCCGATGATCAGAGTTCTTCATGAGAAGCCTGGAAGAAGGATTTGATGCTAGACGAGTCCCTAGAGCGAGCAGAACCCACTGGGCTACTATTGCACGCGACAGGGAAAAATGGAAGATTTACTGGCGCCTGCTCGAGTCACTCGACAACCAACGGGGCTACAGGTGATATAGGTGATGCAGCCACTACAGGCGATGCCAGTTCATGGAGGCAAAGATATTCTCGTCCCTCTTCAGTTGTCAAACTTTCTGTGCAGCACATTCTAATAAACAGTAACAGCCACTCAATGCAAGGTGGGAAATTAAGTGGAATACAGAATACATACTTCCTTGGACGAGCTGTGGTTCCGCAGTTGCATTGGACACGCTATCAGTACATAACAATAAGTGTAAAAAAACCTCTGTAACCGAAAATAAAAGCATGGAATGACAATGACAATGAGTTCTACAAAAGTCATACCGGCCACTGTGTCTCACTGCAAATGACGTCCACAAAGGCCACATCGTCGCGAATGTGCTAAGTAACTGGGATACACATATTTATTCCCCCATTAGAAATTATATAAGCACGCTTCAGAGGTCCGAAATGTTTTTCACTTAATCAAACAGCTAAATTTCTCTTAGTAAATTTCACTTTGATGATGCTCCAGAAGATTAGGTGATCACTGTGAGATCTATGCTAAAGACTAGCCTGCTGATGTAGCTGCTCTCTAGTCATTGTGCTCCTGTCAAAGTCAGATATAGCAAAAATCAAAACTTTTATATTCCCTGTGGACATCAAATGGATTGTTCAACATCTACAATGTCTATATATCTCTTCTTTTTTTTCTTATGCATTTGCCATTTTCCTCATCGATGTGGTTACAAAGAAAAAAAGCACATGACGCAGAAACCACTGCATGAAAGAGCATTCGCGATATTTTAAGAGAAATCCCTGGTAATTGCTCCATTGAAATTGTACCGTTGCCGTACCCCTACTTCAAGCTTATGGAACAGCAACCCAGACTCAGTAGGAAGTTGGAATTGATGATTTATCCATTTAAATAAGCTAAGCACGGTGACAACAAAATTCAGTTCTTAGGTTATGAAGTTTGAAGTAATAGAGTTAGAAAGCAACTAGTTGCTTTCGGGTGCAGAGTAACGGAACAGATAAGCAGAATTTTGATCAGCAACAAAAAAAAACAGCTGTGACAGAGAATAAACTGTTTTAACTTTAGTGACATATGCATTAACTGAGGAAGCCATGCTAGAACGATAATTTGACTGACGATTGATTGATTTTAGAAATGAACGATAAGAAAAACGATAGACGAAACCGGAAAAATGAAAAGAGAAAAAGAAAGAGAAAGAGAAGCCTTTCAAACAAAATAGTTTGAAACTCGAAACACATAGTGGTATAGTATTATGTCTAAGATAGAAGCCCCTGTTTTCGGTCTCCGGCCACTACTGTACTATAGATATGTAGATGAATGTTTTGTCTTCTCTACGCAGGAGGAGATGGACAAATACTTTGAATTACTGCACGAGCAATCTGAGTACATTGAGTTCACCGGGGAAAAACAGAAAAAAGACTGGCTTCCGTTTCTAAACGTTCAAATAAACCTATCAAGTAGCGGTTACATGACAAAGTGGTACCGAAAACCAAGTAACAAAAACACCTTGGTTCACTCCCTTACTTGTCACCCTTTACACACAAAGAGGGCGCTTGTGAAAAACATGTTTCAAACAGCCACCTCTGTGTGCACAATCAGGGAACTAAAGGAAGAATCGCCCAATGGCTACGAAATAGTTACCGCACGAGATAAGTTCAGAGGAAGAGTGATGCGCCCAAGCGAAACACTTGGCCAAAAGAAAGTCTCGTTTATGTTGCCCTTTATTAGCGATGAGGTAAGCGTAGCTATTAAATGATGCTTAAGAAGGGCAGGTCTACAGGAATCAATAGCGATAATTGAAATGCCACCGAATACTCCTCGACGTCAATTAGTTCGTAACCGCTTGTATGACCGTCGATGTGAGACAACAAATTGCGTAATTTGCCCTTACGGCAGAGACGGTGACTGCATGAGTTCAGGTACGACATACCTGATTTCTTGCAATACATGCGGAGATGAATATATTGGCGAGACGGGCAGACCTTTGTGTATCCGTATAAAAGAACACCTAGATGGCATACAAAGTACTCCACTAGGTATGCATAAGATACAAAAACATGGCGGAGACGATTTTGAAGTAAAAGTCAATATCCTTGCACAGGAGACTAAAACACCAGCGCGAAAACTTTCTGAGGCTTTTTTGGATAAATGCCGAAAATCCGGCAATGAATAGCAGGGATGAATGCCCAGAGGTCATACAAGACCTGACCCCGTATGTTCGCATCAATTTCTGATATGGGATGGTGCAGTCATCAACCATATGTGACTATAATGAGCTTTTCTAATCTTACTCATTGGAAGTCACGTAAAAAGCTATGAGTTTTTTCCGAGGAGCTGTTGATCATGTAATTACCATAGAATTTTTCGTCTTTTTGTAATTGCTATTGAAGCAATTCTTAATACTCTTGTTGAGCAAACGCGAGGTGCTATTTTATTCTTTATTTACGTACAAGCTGACGTTTCAGCGGATTTCGATTTCGGATTTCCTCAGAGCCTCGAAAAGTCAAGTTGACAAAAACCTAGCCGACCAAACACCTCGATAACCAAACAGAGAAATCGCTAAAGCAAGATTTCAATCACACAGAATGGCTTCATCGCATACTCACCGCTTTTTATGAGTCCACTAGCTATGTCACGTGGAGACCAACCGCACAGAGTTTACATGGAAGCGTAATGTGCCTTTCACGTCAAAACAGCAGTCTTAAATTCTGCCCGATATCACGCGTGATAATGAAGCATTCTCCTCTGCGATTCATCTTCGGATTTCTGGAACTAATTCAGAACGCCTCGAGAATTTTGCGTACATTGCAGTCAACTTGACCTTTCCAGGCTTTGAAGAAGGCGATTCTGCCGAAACGTCAGCTACTGTTGTATCATATTGTGCTATTTTATGGAAGTAAATGTGTGCTGTTTAACAACTTCGCGATTGCTGAACAAGAAAACGACGCATTCATATTCCAATGCCGAGGTTAACAGAAAGTCGATCCTGGGAACTATTATTTATAGTATTGTTCCCACACCCAAAACATACACTTTTTCTCGGAATTATTCCTATACCGCAATAAAAAACTCCCACTTCTTTACATGAAGACCTTGAAGTTAAAGACAGATGTTAAGCTAAGGTAGTCATGGGAAACACGTGGTTTAGTCTTCTCCACTATGCGATTCCTAAAGTCACCTTGCTGTGGTTGGTTGGAAAAACCTTAACTCCTTGATTACCCAACATTTAAACCTTACACGACATGACCTTAAGCCACATCGGAAATGTGCAGAGGCCAGGATGGACAGAAATTTCCACCTCACCAGACTTCTACAACACAACAGAACGAAATATCTGCTTGTTACACAAAAATATCAATGAAATAACACACAAAGAGGTTCTTCAAAACACACCTTCAGTATTTCCTTCACCTCACCACCACCATCTCGTTTGACGAAAACACGGAAACCATCAGATGCGATAACGTCAACATGAAAATATCAATGGATAGAAACTATTTTTCGACGTTATGAACACACGTCCCTTCTAACCTCATAGGGAGTTTTTCTCATCAAATGATCAATTTCCAACTGAACGTCCACTGTTGCGTGAAAGTTCACTTCCAGAGCAGGAACGAAATTGATTCTACCGCGATACCAATCCTATTTATGAATAAAAAGAAACGACTGAATACTAAAAGTTAGATATAGAAACTGCTGGATGCTAGAAGTTAGAAACAGAACGCTGGAGACATTACAAAGAAAAACCAAATCTCAAACAAAAATCTCAATCTAAATTCGACCTACATTGATAATGTGAGCAATAACAGATACATTCAGGTTTACAGGATCGTGCAAAACAACACGTGCAACCTCCTGAGTTAGTAGCCATCGATAATCCGGAGATGACAGATGGAACCCACCGACTGTGGAATAGAACGATACCTGAAGGTTAAAAGAGCAGATTATCACTCTATTCTTTATTCGTCACATAAAGTATAAAAGGATAAAACTCCAAGCGCTGATTAATCCTTTGCGGATGCGCCATTTATTCGACTTCATAAAACATCGTTTGGAAGTGATATAATGCATATCTGGCCTTTACAATGACTCGCGGTAGCCTACAGATGTGTCGACCCAGTGCTACTATCCTCCCAGGCAAGTCTGGTAGCAATTTACCGATGCCGGAGGTATGGAAAGCTTGGTGAGCCTTAAGAGCAGGGACCTATCTCACATGTATTGCAGGGCGCCTACGAGTACAGCGCTACATGCACCATTCATTACATAGTATCTACAGCGGTCATGAAGAGAGAATATGAACAAATACAGTTTACATTTGTCTTAAGGTCACTAAGTATATTAATACGTCCAGAGTAGAGAGTAACCGGGTTTTTTTTTAAATCCATAAGAAACTCGAGGAAGAATACTAACCGTTTTTGGCTTCAATAGCTTAGTCCAAAATTTACAATGAGCAATGCTTGACAAGCTCTTCACCGTAAAACCAAATGCTATCTTGTCAACGCGAAATGGACGACGTCCTTGACAGAGTTCCAAAAAGCTTTTGGCTTGTTCAAATAGTACACCATGCTCCTGAATATGATACCAATTTCTCAAAAAAATCGATATAACAAGCACGATTTTTAAACAACTGCCAACGGTTTATCACCTCGTGGCTGGAAGGTGTTGCTGGGTATCAGGCTGTGACGTGCAGTGGTGAGATTCATCTCCCCAACAAGGCAAGTCTGGTAGCAATTTACCGATGCCGGAGGTATGGAAAGCTTGGTGAGCCTTAAGAGCAGGGACCTATCTCACATGTATTGCAGGGCGCCTACGAGTACAGCGCTACATGCACCATTCATTACATAGTATCTACAGCGGTCATGAAGAGAGAATATGAACAAATACAGTTTACATTTGTCTTAAGGTCACTAAGTATATTAATACGTCCAGAGTAGAGAGTAACCGGGTTTTTTTTTAAATCCATAAGAAACTCGAGGAAGAATACTAACCGTTTTTGGCTTCAATAGCTTAGTCCAAAATTTACAATGAGCAATGCTTGACAAGCTCTTCACCGTAAAACCAAATGCTATCTTGTCAACGCGAAATGGACGACGTCCTTGACAGAGTTCCAAAAAGCTTTTGGCTTGTTCAAATAGTACACCATGCTCCTGAATATGATACCAATTTCTCAAAAAAATCGATATAACAAGCACGATTTTTAAACAACTGCCAACGGTTTACCACCTCGTGGCTGGAAGGTGTTGCTGGGCATCAGGCTGTGACGTGCAGTGGTGAGATTCATCACCCCAACAAAGAAAAAAATTCAAACATAGAAATGCGTTTGTCGTTTTCGCTCCACTGATTGATCTATATTGTTGTTGAAAAACAATATTGGTGTCGTTTTGTTCACAGGGCACGATCAGTTTCCTCCCAACTAGGGTTCCAGGAAGAATACGAGATTTCCTGCCGACTTCCATTTATGGAAACTAAGGTCAATTCAATAATTCTTCCTCAGCTCATCATGTCGTTGTGAAACTACGATCGGACCACAATATTCCGCCTTTGAGTAGTGCCCTAGTATTCGGCTTAGCGGGTACCACTCTTTTTGAAAAATCTGTGCAAATTTAACCGCATGAACCTTTTCCGACCACTTGAAATTTCCCAAACGGCATACATCGTATATTCTAACGAAATGTTAGCATTTCTTCCTATGCGTACTGTGCAGAATCAAAGACACTCTCTACAATTAATTGAAGAGATGAGCTATTTCAAGAGTTCTAGTAAGACCAATAAGGAAGTCGGCACCATTTGTACAAATACTCTTCTTGGTAGCTCTAACAACCGGGCGGGTGTTAACGTGTGATAACGATCAAAATTCTTATTCTCGCATTAACATCTCCATATTCACATGACTTGGTAACCTTGTAGACAGTTCTTAGTGAAAGTTAAAATCTTTTGCAATGATTGCTGCGAATTCGCCGTTTTAGCGTTGCATGTAATATTGACAGATGCGGATACTAAAGGAAAGGACGCCTGTGGCGCAGTGGTGGTAGGCGCTCCGCAACACACATGAGATCGAGCCCCGCGTCCAAGGCTCACCAAGCCTTCGATCCTTTCGCGGTCGGTGAATTGGTATCAGACTTGTCTAGGAGGATAGCAGCACTGGCTCGATACATGCTTAGGCTATCGCGAATCATTGTAAAGGCCAGATTGCATTGAATCAGCTGCAACGATGCTTAATGAAGACGAATGCATAGCGCATTCCTCAGGAACTGATCAACGCGTACAGATTTACCTTCAATCCTTTTTATGTAATACTGACGACATGGACGCACTTCCAGAGCTCTTAAAAGCGAACACTAAGCGTTAATAGAAAAGAATATTTGGAGCGTAAAGGTCAACAATAAAGTGAAACGATTAACAATGTATAGCAAAACTCAGAACTGCACGAAGAAGGCGTTTATACTTTTTGACCGCAATCGATATTTTGCAATTTCTAAAAAAAATAGCAATAAACTGTCTAAGGCGCGTGATAACACTATAGCATAGTAATCCGGACTGACACAGAGTCCGACATTTTCTTCCGAGAGCAAAACACGCCAAAACATAATTGCTTGTCCTTCTTATGGCTGCGTTTCTGACAGAAGCGCTGATGGGTATACTATGACCTGGAGTATGCTCTTTAGCCCACCAGGCTGACACACGGCCACGACAAGCGAAGTTCACTCATGCTCGTCCATATTGCTCGATGAATGAGATTCCAAGTGATGGGTGGTCACTATACAACATCATCGTGGGGAAAACCAAGCACTGCCTTGAGTTGCTGTGGTGCATCACGTAAGAAAACCGTTATAAATCATGGAAACTTACTTCCTACCATTCTTTTCTTAAAGATTTAACAGGACTTTTACCAAAAACCAATCCATCGATCTGCCTAAAACTGTTTCATTTCTCATAACAAAAGCAAGTGCAAGCTGACTTACTCAAGTTTGTTGTCGATTTCTACTTCAGAGCAGTGCAAATACCGCTCTACCTGATCAAAAGAATCATTTTGTGCTCGCCTTACGGCAATCATAATAATGCGATCTTCTCGAAAATCAAGCTGAAATGGAATATTCATTAAGACAACTTTGAAAAAATTTAAGACATCCACGCTAGATATAGAATCGAATGGACTGCACTAGTTTAAAAATCAAATCAAATTTATGCATATCGATTACCAGTGATTCACGTAAGATGATTTTAACAAAGATGTTAACAGTACCCAGCGTCGATTTTCTATTAGCGCCGGCAATGAATTATGAATTCGTGATTTTCTCTCTCAGCAATCGTGAGGTTGTTATACAGCATACGTTCCTCGGTGGAAGACAGGTGGAAAAAGCGGTTATGAGGAAGGCGATTCTGCCGAAACATCAGCTACGATTGTGTTGTATGTGTGTTATTGTATGGAAGTAAACGTATGCTCAAAAGACCGACTTTCTATAAACCTCGGCATATGTAGATAATATATTATTTATTTATTTATGATCTTATAAACTGATCTTCTTTAGCTGCTGTGAGGTTGGTATAGGTCTTCGTTGTCGTTGTTGTTGTTGTTGGTCGATGGCTGACGTTTCGGCGATTTCGCCTTCCTCAGAGCCTGGACGTATTTATATTAGAATACTTTGTTTTTTCGGTGGAAAAGGCTAAAGTATTAATGAAGATCAAACATTTAAGTAGATGGTGGGCTCAGATGTTACGGTCAAATGTAGGTCTACACCATATTGAACAGAAAGGCTACTCACCTTGGTGTTACGAGTGGGACTGGCCCACGTGCTGTTCATATGGGGTCGCGAGCAAGACACACCCCCGGGGTCAAAATATCATTTTGAAATAAGGCGCCAGGTCACGTGTGATAGTGAGGCATTCGTCTTTTCGGTTCATCTTTATTTCATTTATACTTTAGCCTTTGTTCCACAGAAAAATTAAAGTATTCTAATATAAAATACGTCCAGGCTCTGAGGGAAGGCGAAATCGCCGAAACGTCAGCCATCGACCAACAACAACAACAACGACAACGAAGACCTATACCAACCTCACAGCAGCTAAAGAAGATCAGTTTATAAGATCATAAATAAATAAATAAACGTATGCTGTCTAACAACCTAGCGATTGCTGAGAGAGAAAGCGACGAATTCATAAAGATATTACCCTTTTATTTGCTATCTACTATAATTTTATAATCCCGCTGACGGGTGATTCCTGATGGCAGAGTTAGGTAGAAAACTAGCTCTCAGCTCTCAGAGACATTCAAAGCAAGGGCCTCCGTGATGCAGTGTGTAATACGCGAATGCCCGGAAAGGGTAATCGTGGTTTGATGTGGCCCTGGGTCCAAGTTTTGCGAATATCTCAGCATCGCTGTGGCTGCATTTCTAGCAAAGGAATTTTGCACTTTCGAGGGATAACAAACACTTACAAAATTAACAGTAATCCTATTTACATTCTTAAGATTATGTTGTTGTTCGTTGATTATGCTGTTGAATGTCTTACAAGTACAGGCCAACGACAGCATTGTTGTCATCGGTAGCAGGCCAATAATCCGAAGCAACACCACGCCGGGTAGTCTTCCGAGTAAACATTGCTAAAAATTTAAAATCAATAAGAATAGTTATGATAACAGATAGTGTAATATAAATTTAAGGAGAAGGTGGACTAGAACATTCGTATTTTGCAAAGAAAATGAGTGGTATCGCTCTACTGAGCTTCCGCACTTCTAGGAATACACTCAGCCATTATTCCGGGCTATCTGCCAGCTCATTTTTTTAAAGACATGAAATATTGACTTTTGCACTATCCTAGGTATATGTGCACCTGGAGAGACCAACGTAACGCAGTGGTCGGAGGCGTCCTGGAATACACACGGAATCGATCCCCACGCCTTATATTCACCAAGGCCAAGATAGTCCGGGAGGATAGCAGCACTGGCTCGCTAGATCGCTAGGCCACCGTGCGTCATTTTAAAGGTCAAACATGCATTCGCATCTTTTATAGATTCTCTCCTGTGAACCACTCTCTTATAAATACTTTAAGTTCTTAAGTTCTCAGTTATTGGTAATGTGCATCTATGGGCAGCTGAGGAAAAACCCTTGTGGTCACTACATGTTAAAAATTAAAGTAATTCTTAAGCTTCTAAACTATTCTGACAAATTAATCTCTACTCTTAAATATCATAAAACCGAGCTTCACCATAGCAGAATGTTCATTCGATCTTTGAAACGTCAATGAATTTAATATATAACCTGTGGTAATGATGAAAGCGACTCTTCAAGTTCGACAATTGGAGATCGTCCAGACTGAGGAACAGTCCCTATTGGTGGCAAACGGGAAAGTAATAGAACCAGCTGATATTAAAAATACTGTCATATCATGGATATCAGCAGAAAGTAGTGGAAAACTAACTGACATACTTTTTCAACAGCTAAGTCCGAGTTATTCCTACATTCGTCTTCATAACTCGCAATTATTTCGCTATAGAACAAACTAAAACAAACATTTAACCCTTCAAGGGCATGGGCCACAATGACTTCTAGTTTCTCAAAATTTTCACACTCACGTTTGAGGATCTGCCCATTCCATTGGCAGCTCAGGTGACTAAAACAGTCAAAGATATTGAAACCGACGATCAATACCACTTCAAAACTAAGAATATCAATTAAACTAAACCTAAAATGACTCACGTCTTTCGTAGTGCAAGATTCAATCCCGCCTTTGTTCTTCTTCTTCCTCGAATTAGTCATGATTCACCCAGTGTGCTGTTCAATTAACTAAAAATGTCCCATTAACCTTTCATTGTCATGAACAATGTACAAATGAATGGACCAGCATCAGTCAAGACACGAATTCGTCTCTAAACATTAAGTCTCATATAAATGAGCGGCATAGAAGGCATATTCAACGATAGAAGATGCTAAAAAACTTAACACTTCCATTCGGACGAAAGTGGACTTCCAGGAGGTGACAATTCTCCCACAAGGGCAGCGGCTGCCTGTGGTGGTGACGACTTGGGGCAGATTTTGGCCAGGCTGACCACGGGATTCCAGGGAACCACAATGGCTTAACCAGCAAGTCTCCAAAAATGGGGATTAATCAAGTAAGTAAGTACAGTGTTCACTGGAGTACCAAGGTCAGTCTGGCCAAATTCTGCACCAGGTCGTCAGCACTGTAGGAAGTCACCGCCCTTGTGGATCAGAATGAGATTTCTCACCATGTGACTAGTTTGATACCAAGACGGTGGTGGATCCTAGCATCGTAAACGTAATTGATTAAAATGAATACAAGTAAAATCTAAAATCTCAGCAATTTTCCCATTGAAGCTCTTAAGCGGTTGAACAAGCGATGTCCATTCAGCAGGACATTATGGAGCTCCGCAATGCATAGTTAATGTTCCTCCCTTAGTTCCCTTAGACTTAAGACTTTAGAACTTTGATGTCGTTTTTTTCCAAGATTTTTAGAGATACAAACTTAAAATAGGACTTAAGACAATAACAACATATAGAGAGAGCTGTGCATATCCTTAGCGTGATAGAGCAAATTCTATTCTACACGTTTGTTAACTACTCAGTTCCTTAACCACCTTCACTACCTTTTGAAAAAAAAGAAGAAAAAAATCACCTTTTTTTGGGAATTTTCGAAAACTGATGTCATCAACTAAGTGTAAGACATAAAGTTAAAGTTTTAAAAGCTCTCGGCGTTGATCAATCCCTGAAGGATGCGTCATACATTCGACTTCATTAAGAATCGTTAGAGGTAACTAAATGCATATGTGGCCTTTACAGCGACTCGTGGTGATCCACCGATGTATCGTGCCAGTGCTACTATCCTCCTAGACAAGTCTAGTACCAATTTTCCGACTCTGGTGAACTGATAGAAGACTTAGTGGGCCAGGGGCTCGGGGATCGATTCAATGTGTGCGTTGCATAGCGCCTCTGACCACTGTGCCACACGCGTCCATTGGTCTAAGATGTATAACAATGAATTCTAACCAGTAACTGGTGGTAATTCCATTTAAAATCACTACATCCCAGAAGCATGAGAAAACACAGAACATGGAACGAGCATGGAAAACACGAAATACCGAAGCTACTAACAAAATACCTATAAACACCGAAGTGTAGAGCGAAAGCACAACAGAAGAGTTGGTCCTTGTTAGGGGCTCAGTCGACCTGGCATGAGTCGCTCTCATCTCACTGCGGCGAAACCCATACGTCAATTGAGCAACACGGATCTAATCGTTGGAGACAACCTTACTACTGGTTTGAACGTGTTCTTTAACTTTAACACTGTAATAATCTTCAACCATATGAATTAATAATAGGATTTTCTCTTTGTTAGATAGTGGTTTTGGAGATGAAAGTCGCCCATATTCTTTAGGAAATAGATAGAATAGGATAGATAGTAGTAGATAGAAAACTAGCTGAGTGAAAGGCGAAACGAATGACGCGCATGGCGTGCTGGTGAACGCATTACGCCCCGGAAAGGTAATAGTGCGTTCGCGCCTTACCGCAGACATCTGCCGTCCGTGGCTTAGCAAACGTCCCAACATCACTATGTCTAGTCAGTTCAAATTACGTCACATGAAACTGGAAGCACAAGATACAACAGGGAGATATTATTCTAAGCGAGAGCCAAATGAGAGTAAGAAATGAATGTTGTTCCTCAACAGTGATTTAGAACCATGCTTCTTCATCTAACTGACAGACAACTTACTCCAAGGAATGATTTGCATCACCTACTGGACAAAGTAACAGAGGTAAGGAAACCATCCACAAACAATAGGGTTACGTTTATTGAGCTCTTGGTACGGTACAAAAATGAAATTTACCACTTCATGGATACGGAGTTAAACTCGAGAATGACAGAACAGAACACAATCTGTAGGCATTCCATGGCATTTTAGACAATGAAACACAAGAAGGGGCTTATCTCCGGAAACGGATCAGGGAAAAACATTCAACAAAAAGTCTAAAGAAGCATTACAAGTTATGTGGGAATCATGAAGAACCCATGCCATTCGACAATCTAAGCAGTAATAGGGAACAACAACCTTTGGAAAATAGGATCAAGTCTGAATAACCACATTCAAAATCTCTCATTATCGCGAACAAACCCGTTCTGAACTTGAAATGTTTAACCAAGCTCACATAACCTCCTAGATCTCTACCAAATTTCGGTTTTGTTACTGAAAACATTCCTACTATCATTATTAATAGGGAGAAAAGAAACGTTAACCCACGTTTGAATTCCCTCTAACAGTTACTGCCACTGAATACAGAGTTTTAGAATATCCATATGGGTTAAACAAATATCTATTTCGTACGAAGACAGTAGACAAAGAAACGATGGTCCGAAAAAATACGGCTACAATACCGCACTTTACAAGAGATTCCTAGTAAAATCCTATATGAAAAATAACATTAGAATATCCATATGGGTTAAACAAATATCTATTTCGTACGAAGGCAGTAGACAAAGAAACGATGGTCCGAAAAAATACGGCTACAATGCCGTACTTTACAAGAGATTCCTAGTAAAATCCTATATGAAAAATAACAGTTAAGGCCAGATATGCATTCAGTCGCCTCCAACGATGCTTAATAAAGTCGAATGCATGGCGCATCCCTTAGGGATTGATCAATGCCAAGAGCTTTATCCTTTCATTTATGTGGAAGCCTTAGAGCTTATTTTACATATATTCCCCCACTTTTTATAATCAATTCCATACGATAACTGTAATTCTTTATGAAATGATTAGAACTGAAATAATATTCAGTTGCCAGTCAAATTTCCAGTCAATAAATTCTTTCCAGAAAAAACCCTTTGAATATTTCCAGGTACAAAATGGAGCTATCATTAGCCGATATAAGTCAGAAATGTTGCATAAGCTATGGAATGATTAACACAAGTGCCGGGAAAGAGTTCTGTGCACTAAAATAAATCCCACCAGAAAGAAAATGACTTCTACAGACGTCAAACCAGTCAGCCTATTTATAAACGACTTCTATAGGGGTTCACGTTGTCGCGTAAGTGTTAAATTGAACAACACCTTGCATTGTAAAATTTTGACAAATAAAATCCTAATGGAATAACTTCTGAAATATGAGACTTGCAACGTAATTAAACATACAGAATGACTCCTTCTTACAATCTAAAGCATCTGCTATTCTTTAAAGGAATAATAGAAAAGTAAAGCGAAACAAAATGAAAGAAAAAAAGTTGAAAAGTGCTCTAAAGAAGAATAAGCACCATTTCACGATATGAGAATTCTTGCACGGGCAAGTAATTGCTAACTGGTTCAGATATGCCGGAAAACAAACTACGGAGCAAGGTGGAGTTCATAGCATTCTCCTTT
Organism: Angiostrongylus cantonensis; assembly: GCA_009735665.1. Taxonomy (NCBI): domain Eukaryota; kingdom Metazoa; phylum Nematoda; class Chromadorea; order Rhabditida; family Metastrongylidae; genus Angiostrongylus; species Angiostrongylus cantonensis. The sequence goes on along the minus strand of MQTX01000086.1, from coordinate 1,593,754 downwards.
TCTATACATATGCTCCCATTCTATTCTTAATTATTCTACTTGTTTATCCCTATTCTTATCCTATTTTCTATATTGCTTCCATAAAATTATTGATGCAAATAATAAAAAGGATAGAAGTCCGGCAGAAACACCATGGTAAATCTAGTTCTAATCACCTATTAACAATGGAATTGAGACAACCACTACGACCACGCGTCGATATCATTGCCATAGGAAGCTACAATAGCAATAAATTAAGATAGGATACATGAAAAACAAAAACATAGCAAATACTGGGGGCGGAAAGATAGTAACAAAGCGTCTAAGATCTGTTATGAAACACTCTACAGCTACAGCAGAAAACAGCTTAGAAAAACATTCTCAGCATGGCAAATGCTATTAATATTTAACACGAATGCTATTGAAGCTCGTAAATTCAGAATTATAAAACTATTTTTTAAGAAGCGGAGGCCAAATAAATTTAGAGAAGTGCAATTGACTAACCGGTGCCTGTTTGTCTATCAAAGTAGCGTTTTCCAAATTCTCCGCAAACGTTACGTTTTTCTTTTCCCTCTTCTTCTCTTTCATTTTTGTTTTTCCTTCATCACCTCTTGCTTTTTCAGTGCGGCTAAATGTTTCTGTCTGTGGGCCATGCAATTGGGCATGCTTCTGATCATCATCGGTTCTAGCAAGCAACGGTCCACATAGGCCTACATTCTGTACAAGGCATTCTCCAAGTCGAGCCTTTTTTGAAGGAAGATGTGAGGCGAAGTTGTTGCCTTGAACGTCAGGAAACGTGATATCATCAGAATCTAGCTCGGATCTAAAACAATACGATAAATATACCAAAACGTATGACCAAGCAACTCATTTGGAACGAACCCTTCGTCCATACAGTGTTCCATGTGTTCGATCCCTTCGTTGTTCAAATCATTTTCACTCTCTTCTGAAATCCAGTCACTATCGCTTTCGTCGCTATTCATAGATTCTACGAGTCCTAGAAGCTTTCGATAGTCCTATAAAAGATTTTGATGAGTTTCGAACAACTATTCAAGTCATTAACTTTTTTTTTACTGCCTATTACAATTTTTCACAGCAGGTTATTATGTGCGACTCAACCACAATGATGCTGAGATATTTGCAAAACTCCGGATAGCAGGTGCTGGCGGTGGGAAACAAACGCGCTTTTACCTTTTCCAGGGTCTAACGCGCTCACCACTACACCATGCGAGTCCTTTGTTTCACCTGTCTCTCAGTTAGTTATATCGATCAGGCCTTCAGCAATCACCCGTGTTATATCGAAGTCCTTAAAAATACCTAGACAAAAATATGAGTGCGATCTGCACAAATTTCCCTGTTCCACGGCTATGCTGCAAAACTCCTAGAAACTAGCCGTGTGTATATCCAACCCTTATGGCATTGAATACTCTTTCACATCAAACTAGAAATATGCAGTATTCATTTGAACACACGAAAGAACAGCAAGTAATATCGATGACTTAGGTTAGGAACATCTCAAAAATTTTGTAATCTCATCATAAGAAAGTACTATTAATAAACACCACTAACTTCTGATCTGATTCCAGGAGGAGGTTGAAAACAATGAGCATCCGGCACATATACCTCACGCTGCCCTTCCAACGTTCGTACAACATCTTCCTAAACGAAAAACTGAAGGTGAGTTAAGTAGTCCGTCACGACAGGTAACTTGTTAAAACCAACTAAGACAACTAAGTAGTACAAGGAAGCTTGCTACCTGAGTGAATAGCTTACCCATCGTGACACATCTGGTGTGATTTCCCTTTCTAAGGACACTCCAACACTTTCCTGAACAAATAGAGACATCGATTCTCGCTGCAGCACAAAACCTCATCTTACAGTTATAGCTTACTTTCTCGGCATTACATTCATTTGAAGTTGAAGCGACAGCTTCAATAGGAGTTAGAGTTGTAGAATCCTTATGAGGTTCACCATCATTGGAAGATTGTGGTGACACGACGGAAATTTGAATATTAGGGTTCCGTGAAAGAGCTGAAGACTCTGCGGCTTCTTTTGAAGCAAAAGTCGAAATGAGGCACTTAGTGTCTCCCTCATCAAGCTTGCGCAGTACATCTATCTGCAACTGCTATGTGACCATCGTCCAAAAAAGAAGTTACATGATAAACTGGGCACATTGTGAGATAGAAAAAATGGAATATAGACACGAATAGATATTAATCAACATACTGGTAAGGTAGAGCGGTCAACTTCCATCTCATCGCTTGAAGCGAGGTCCAGCTCGGCGTTCCGCATCTCCTGCAGTTCCAGTTCTTCTAATCGCTTCATCATATCGGCCTTAAAAGAAACGATGGTATACAATGCCTGAAACCTCTAAGCAAACTCTAGCCGACGCAGCTCTCCAATTTTTCATGTCAGCAAATGCTCCTTTTCGTTAGGTGCTTCAAACCGTCTCCTTTCAACGAAGAATGAATTCAAATATACGTTGCAGTAGACACAAGACAACTAAGATAGGCATTACAAATTTGTTTCAACATGTGACAATGTTGCCGATGTCTTCCATAGTCAGAGGACAACCATTGACGGACTCCCATTTCAGTGCGAGTTTAAGAAAACGTCTTCAGTGTTTCACTCCACATCCTCATGTTTCAATATTACACGACTGAATACAGTATGACAGAAGAGATATGAAACTGAAGTACACATAATTTCCATTTAAAAATGTTCGGTTGGAATTCCACACCAAAGTTACATGTGGACGCACAGAATACTAAGCAGTGACGTTATAATTCGCATGACCGACTTTGTATAACTCGGGTGGCCTGCTTTCAATGGTTGTGTGAGCCCCAGCATAATTTCCACTGCTTCGGGAAATCCTGCTGCCTTAGCCATAAGTCTATCCCATGTCGACACTACCACAGGCCGTAGACGCCCTTGTGGATCAAAGGGAGTTCAAAGGCACCACACGACTAGTCTAATACCAGGGGTGGTGGATCCTGGTAGTGGCTTGGTTTTAGGTCGGCATCTTGATGAAATCTAGTGTCATCTAGTGTCTAGTATTCTAGACATACTCAGTGGAAGCCTCATAGAAAGCGGCTCTGAAGAAGGCGAAGTTCGCCGAAACGTCAGCTTATTTGTGAATAAAGAATAATAATAACACCTCGCGTTTGCTCAACAAGAATACAAAGAATTACATATCACTGTGACAAACACCTCAAAGATTATACGGTTAAAAAAGGTTCTTCAACTATATTAGAAGTGAGCCAGAAATGAGAACACCTACCATTAGCAGAGTGACTTTGTTCTATTATACCCCATGTGAATCTTCTGGCAAAACGACGGCTCTTTGGTTACACCATTCTCTACTGCAAGTTTCAAACCTTACCACTGTGCAAATAAAACCAAAGTGGAAAGAAGAAACTAAGTCGTATTCACACGAACAGCAAAGGTGAATGTATATAATAATCACTGCAATATGATTCAATTTCTAGGTCGTTATCACCAGACAATCACTGTTATCAATAACCACTGCCCTGTATAAAAGAACATCATTGGGTAAGTATGGCTCATTCGAGAGATGTTGCACTGAGGAAGATCATGATCGATGCGGTGGCAAAAACGGCACATCGAGAAGAACAACTGTACAGCATCGACTTAGATCACCGACTGTGATAAAGACAAAGACATCGAATCGTCAGCCAAATAAAAAATTATTTATCAACCTCGTGTAAGCTTATCAACGAAAGATAATGTGACTTCTCAACTCAAACACATCGCATGATATTGCGCATCACGTTCGGTGACTATCAGTGTCTTAAAGTTGATCAACTATAGCAAACACCAGAAGTCGTCCTCTCTTACATGGAGCACGTGATTCTTCCTTTCCCTTCCTTTTCTTGAACAATGGCTAGCACTTGGACTAAGCAGTAGTACAGAAACGATGAGTGCTGTTCTCAAATCGGGCATAAACTTCCTAGACCCCATGAAACTCAATATTTGTCAGGTACATGCATGCTCCATGTAGCGATAAACCCTAAATTCCGTTCATGAAAACACTGAAACAATTTCGTCAACATAGAACATCAGATTCCCAAAACCGTGAGGGACCACGAATGGCAAGAAGTTGTTAAATCATACCTCACTGTTTCCTTGAACAAACAAGAGGTTGCCACCTTATTCTTTATTTGTGAACAAGCTAAGTTAGGATGGACTTCGCCTTCTTCGGTGCCTGGAATGGCTAAGCAGACTGCGACCTACCCGGTCAAACACCTCCATAACCAAAAAAAAATAAATACTCATCTAAGATTTCAATGGCATCGAAAACAAAAACTGCCCTTTTGTACACCGCTTTCTTTGAGTGCTCCACTGAGTACTTCATGTGGAAACAAACCGCACAGAGTTCACATTGAAGTGCAATTTGTCTCCTTCACATTAAAATTCCAGTCTTAAACACTGTGTGGGATCACCCGAGATAACGAGGCGTTCCTCGCTGCGGTTCATTTTCGGATTCTTGGAAGGGCAACTTCTACTTCAAAATCCTCACTCTTGTGCCTCTGTCTTATGAGAATTACTGTGAAGAAAAACAATTTCAGCAATTAGATAGATATTTTCTTCGACAGTGCGATGTTCAAAAAGGCGAAACAATCGCGAGCATCAAACAGTAGATACTGCCTTCGAGGCAGTGGATGAGACTATCGTATTCCTCTAACTCTCGTTGCTTTGCATCAAAGCGACTTTTTATAACTGCCAAAGCCTAAAAACTAATAAAAAGGACTTTCGAATAACAAGGAGTTCATATGCTTATTCGACATGGATAAACTATAAGAGAATAATGCTCTTGACGTTGATCAATCCCTAAGAAATGCGCTATGCATTCGACTTTATTAAGAATCGTTAGAGGTGATTGAATGCATATCTGGCCTCAACAATGACTCGTGATGCCCTATAGATGTATCCAGTCAGTGCTGCTGCTACACTCCCAGAAAACAATGGCACCAATTTGGCAATCTCGGAGGAATCAAAGACTTCGTGTGGCTTAGGAGAGGGAAACGGTCCCGTGTGTAACCCCTAACAAACCCTAAGTCTACGGCTAAGACAAACTTGTTTCGGCGCGATTCTGGAAAAGTCCCCAACGATTGTCTACTTTCTGCACAAGTACTCCTATGATATGGCGTACTATAAGCTTCAACAACGTCGTATTCTTTGCTTTTAACGACACTACAAGAATCTGAGGAGAGAAAAATAGCCTGTATTTTCTTCGACAGTGCGATGTTCAAAAAGGCGAAACAATCGCGAGCATCAAACAGTAGATACTGCAACCACCGAATAAACCACATAAGTAATAAGAAAGGAACAAAATAGAACAAAATGTACCCTGGGAAGAAGCGCCAAATGACTCGAATAAGAAATTAAGAAGTAGAACACAACACTTATAAAATTTACTGCGGGCTGAGGAATCCAGTTTACTCAAAAACCAAATGAAACAAAGCATCAGCTTTGAACAGCTTGAAACAGTTACCTTTAGTGTAAAGAACAAGGCAGAACGCACCTCTGCGTTTAGGTCAGCCACAGTTTTAGTAATAACTCGAGGAACTGCAACCCTGGATCTTCGCTTCTCTGTCAGAAAAAAAAGAAATTATAGAAAAGATCTTATTTTATGACACCCAATTATGTTGGTTTTTATTAGCATATTAACGAGTGTATTCTTTGAACAAAGAGACCAACAAAGCATGACAGATTTTGAAAATGTATTTACAAGCTTAGAAATGATCCACATACTTCTTAATTCGTTTTCTTTAGCCTCGTCGTATTCTTCACGAATTTCAACTTCATCGGAATTCTGTAAAAAAAATCAATATCTGTCAAAATAACGGTCCAGATTTTGTACACGACGTGACAAAACTCACGTTATCAAACAACTGCTTGGCAAACTCCATCTGCTGGATGATTATGTTTTCATACCGATGAAGATCACTAATGTTCTTATCGATGACTAAAGCATACGTTTATGATCCACACTTAAAGTCTCCTATCTGATTAAATTCCAGAAATAAAAAAGCCAACCAGTTTTTCGCCTCTTTAAGATTTCTATAGCATCAAAGGCAGTTGTGTCAATGAAGTAACCATCTCCTAGTCCAACAAGAACTTCATTCGTATGGACGATAGTGGCTGGCAAAAATCCAACTGATCCTACAGGACACTTAAAGCAAGTAAAACGTTTAGGAGAATAGAACACCAAAGAAAAAACATAATCTGAGCGTTATTTCTAGAACAAAAAATGACAATCTATTAACTGAATTATCCTTTTCCCATTACCATGATGGCACGCTCTCGTTTCTTCGGAAGCTCTTCGAGGCAGTGGATGAGACTATCGTATTCCTCTAACTCTCGTTGCTTTGCATCAAAGCGACTTTTTATAACTGCCAAAGCCTAAAAACTAATAAAAAGGACTTTCGAATAACAAGGAGTTCATATGCTTATTCGACATGGATAAACTATAAGAGAATAATGCTCTTGACGTTGATCAATCCCTAAGAAATGCGCTATGTTTCCGACTTTATTAAGAATCGTTAGAGGTGGTTGAATGCATCTCCAGCCTCAACAATGACTCGTGATGCCCTATAGATGTATCCAGTCAGTGCTGCTGCTACACTCCCAGAAAACAATGGCACCAATTTGGCAATCTCGGAGGAATCAAAGACTTCGTGTGGCTTAGGAGAGGGAAACGGTCCCGTGTGTAACCCCTAACAAACCCTAAGTCTACGGCTAAGACAAACTTGTTTCGGCGCGATTCTGGAAAAGTCCCCAACGATTGTCTACTTTCTGCACAAGTACTCCTATGATATGGCGTACTATAAGCTTCAACAACGTCGTATTCTTTGCTTTTAACGACACTACAGGAATCTGAGGAGAGAAAAATAGCCTAATAAACGTTATAAGACACCTGTAAATAAAAGTGTGTCTAGAGAGTAACTGAAGCCAATTCACCTTATCTGCTGCATCTCTAAACGCCTTCATTCGTTCTGCATTGAGTGCAGCTACCGACGACGCCATTTCTTCCGTGAAAATTGTAAGAACCTTAGAGATGGACCGTTCACGAGTGCAAAGAGTCAAATTCGAATTGCATTGTCCGCAATTGCACACGTTTTTACTGTATGCCCGCGAACCGGGTCACGAAATGTGCAATGATTTGTTTTGAGGTGTTTTTATCGATGCAGTTTAAGTTCCAAAACCGACTTTTCTTTAATCTCGGGATGATTAATCAATATGTATTCTTTCTCCGGCAAGCTTACACGAGTTTGGTAAATAATGTTTATTTTCGGCTAAGGTTTTGACGTCTTCGTCTTCATCAGGGCCGATAATCAGTGGTCCATAGTTATTCGTCTTCTCGGTGTGGCCACCTCATCTTTGTAGCGAGCCGGATCTTCCACAGTGGCGCATCTCTCGAATGAGGTATGCTCACCTGGCCACGCTATTTTCTGAAGAACATTGTTAATAGTAGTGATCGTCCGGATTGTGTTCTTATTGCATACATTGGGCCGGGAAATGCAATGGTAGAGATGCCATTCAAAGATACGCACAAACTCTCTGGTTCGACTCCGTCCCGTAACGAGCAAGGCACCCACTCCGGGGGCGGTAAATTAGTACCAGACTAATCTCGGAGGGCAAAAATACTGACTTGATACGCTTGTAGGACATTAAGAGCGATTACAGAGATCACACGTGCCTTTATTACGAATGTCCCTTATAGAGGGATCTCATGCCGGATAGACGCAAGGCAACCTAGCGCGTCCACACGTGGTGCGTTAATCGCGGTCTGCGGGACCTTGTTCCCATGAGACGCATGTGAATCCACTCCCTGTTCCCGCCGCGCCGATTTGGCACATGCTGTCTAAATTTAAGAGGGGTATTCATGCATTCGTGTGTGGGTGCATTCTACTCTGTGCAGATTCTATTCTACGAGTCAATCCGGCCAAAAGCCTGCAATGATATAGCAGGGAAGCATATAGGAGGCGGTTAGGAGTCGCCTCCCTCCAACAAATAAGTCCCATGTCCACTCTGAAAGAGCCTGGCAAGCTACCCGTGAGTATACCCAGCTCCCATGTTCAGGGACCAGAAAGTTATACGTGGGTATCAAAATGTTAAACACAGTAAAAGAAACGGGCCTCATTTCCCTGATTCCGAAAGAGCCCCTAGTTCGGCAGCGTTGGGTATGACCAGTACGGAGAGACCGCTAAAATCTCAAGGCCGATAGAAGCTGCCTTGATCATGAAGAACTATGGTGGCAATCTATACCTACAATGCTCGTACCCTTACATCCGAATCCTCGATAGGAGACTTGGTCATGCAAGCAAGAAAGGCAAAGTACGACGTCATCCGCCTGCATGACAGGGGACGACGCCACCCATTCAATGCCGTCTATGACACCGGAGAAGAAGTATTCCTCGGAACATACAACAGTAGAGGAGTCGGCGACATCGGCGTTCTTGTCAATACGAGTTTGTTCATGAACATTAGTTCATTCAAAATTAAAGACATGTGAATCAATACCGGCTTTGACAATCTTCGTCGTTTACGCACCGATATCAAACTATGACGAAAAAGAAGTCGAAACGTTCTACATGGACTTGGAGAGGTTCTACAGAGAAGACCATACATTCTTCAAGGTCATCATTGGAGATTTCAATGCCAAGATCGGGCCAAGAAGAACGTCTGAACAACATCACATTGGGACCCACGGATTAGAATAGAGCGAACAGGGTGAGCGGCTCTCTGAGTTTATCATGGCGACCAGGACCATCCATGGTAATTCGCAATTCCAGAAGCCTCACCCTCAACGCTGGACGTGGGAATCTCCCAATGGAGAGTACCATAACGAAATAGACCACATCATAGTAAATATAAAGGTTTGCCTAACCGATGTCGCTGTTCTCCCAAAATTCTACATGGGATCAGACCACCGTCTCCTTCATGCAAGATTCTATTTCTCGCGGAAAGAAGAAAAAGCCACTAAATTCAAAAACCGAAATTCGAGAACGACCACAAACTGGGAGTTGTTCAACTCACTATTCGGTTGTTGGGAACCATGAGTTAGAATGGAACAAGCGGGGCATGCGGCTGTCTGATTTTCTCATGACGGCCGAAACCATCCATAATAACTCGAAATTCCAGAAGCCCCACCCTCAACGCTGAACGTGGGAGTCTTCCAATGTAGAGTACCATAAGAAAATAGACCACATCGTAGTAAATCGAAGCTTTCGCTTTACCTTTCTGTCTCTGTTGTCTCAAAATTCTGCGCAAGATCAGACTAAGAGAGTAGTAGCAGTTATGGTTGAAGCTTCAGAGGCTGGGAAAAGCATTCGGAAAGCCCACGGGTGCGCCAACTACAAGACCAGGATGATCGCACTCCGGCGTCCAGATGGAACAGTTACAGCGTCCAGAAAAGCAAAGGAAGAACTCAGTTATGAGTGCTGCTCAGATCTCTTCAATAACCAAGTCGTCATGTCGTCATTCCGTCATATGAAATGAAGTAGCATGGATATGTTGTATCACCGAGTCTCCCTTCCGAAATCCGACATGCTGTTTCGTCGGTGAAAATTCGAACAACACAAGGTCCGAACAGGATGAGATTTGAACACCTGAAGAACCTTTCCTTAGCCTTCGTGTACACACTGGCTCGGCTTTTTACACGTTACCTGTCTGAATGCAGAGTCCCTATTCAATGCAAGGCCAGCTAAACTGTGGAATTAATCAAGAAGGTGATCTCCATAATATCGGTAACTATCCCCTAATCTCTTTGCTGTCTGCAAAGTTCAAAGTTTTCACTCGAGTCATCCTGAACAGGATTGGCAAAACACCGGACGAAGGACAGTCGTGTGAGCAAGCAGGGTTTCGAAAAGGGTTTAGTACGATGGACCACATTCACACGTTAACAAAGCTCATTGAAGTATCGCGAGAGTACAAAAAGTAGCTCTGTCTCACTTTCATCGATTAAAGAAGGTCTTTGACTCAATTGAAATAGAAGCAGTCATGAAAGCCCTTGATAGTCAGGAAGTCCTACGCAGCACATAAAGATTCTTCATGAGTTCTACAAAAGTTTCACAACCAAGATATCACCACTTTACAACGATATTAACATCGACGTCAAAAGAAGGGTTAGTCAGGGTGATAACATCTCACCGAAATTATTCACCGCCACCCTCGAGAACGTCATGCGAACATTGGCGTGGGATAATATGAAAGTGAAAATCGATGATCGGGGATAATATGGTCTTCGCCTTTCTAATGACATCGTTCCTGTAACGTCAATCATTGGCTATACGGAAGGTATAATTACCGACTTTGAAAACGCTTCTGGAGGGATTGGCCTTCGAGTAAATCTCACACGCACGATGTTCGCGAGGAGTGGTTTGGTTTCGTATGTTCCATTCATGATAAACAGAATGATTATCTCCGAATGCTCTTGTACATCAATCTAAGTTTAGAGGGCCCAATAACCCGTTGAATGAGTGGGGTGTAGTGCAGTGGTTAGTGGCGCCCTCCAATACATATAGATTCAATCCGTCTCAGGTTCACCGAGCATTCCATCCATCCGCGGTTGCCAATTGGTACCAGACCAGTCTGGGAGGGTAGCAGCACCGATTCGGTACATTGGGTGATTCGTTGTACAGGCAGTATATGTGTTCAGTTACCTCTAACGACTTAATGATGTTGGATGCATGGCGCATCCCTCAGGGATTGATCAATGCGGAAAGCTTTAGCCTCTGTCATCCACCCTTCTGGGTGAGTAAAACCCGCGACAGTAACGCAATTCAGCTAGTGACATTGCTGCTGAGACTATCGTTCCAGATAAACATTTCCGATTCTTTTACTCAACGTCTTCTCATTTGCCGATCCACCGTCTCCAGCTATGTAACCTATGCACGTGATCTCTAGCATCCAGGAGAGCAACCGCACACAACAAACTGAAAGGCGCCTCAGTAGAGGCGAGTTAATAAATGCCGGTGATGAATATTGGGAACTAGATTGGATAAAACATAGGTAAACTGCTTGACTACTGTAACGAATTCTACAGAAAGATGTTGGATAAGTCTAAAACACAGATGCACACTTTATACATCTTCCAAGATATTTCTTGTTTTGGAAACACTAGTAGAATATAGCTTTCCCTTTTTGGTTTCAAGTAATAATATCACTAGGATATGTCAGAATTCTGAAGATTCACGATGAGAAGGCTACCCTTCTCATCTCGGAGAATGAGACTGTTAGCTGTTCTCATGACCGACTTTCTCATAACCTTGGCATTGATTGATAATCCACAGTTTTCCTTCGATAAGAAAACACGAGGTTCATTTTATAGAATTTATTAGCATGCAATAGCTGACGTTTCGGCGGTTTCACCTTCTTGAGACCCTGGAAACATCAAATTGATTTCCATGCGAACAACAAACAGCTTTTAAACACCGACCGTTTTATTCCTGGTAAGTGTTCCTACTAATTGGTGAGGAGCAGTCGCACAGAGAAATACATAGACGAGGAATGTGCCTTGGTCAGGTCATTGGATCAGCCTGGGGTATAGCACGAGGTCACGCGTGATAACAAGACACTCGTCATCATGGTTCATTCTTGAGTTTTCGGAATTAATCCAACACGCTTCAAGAGTTTTACGCCCTTATGTTTTTGTTTCTTGTGTGACGATAGTGACTTCTCCTTCAAAATCTCCTTTGTGCTTCTGCGTTCTATGCGCTCCTAGTGGAGGGTTTGGTTTTAATTTAGATATACCGACTAGGTGTTCTTTCAAGCGGACGCAAAGCGATCTACCCGCTTCGTCAGCATTTTCGTCCCCGCACGCTTAACAAGAGATTAGGTACACCGTGCCCGAACTCATGCAATCACCATCTCTGCCGTTGGGGAAATTTATACAGTTTTTCGTTATACATAGACGGTGATATAGGCGAGTGCGAACTAGACTAGCTGGCGTCTTAGAGTGTTCGGTGGTATTTCAATCACTACTACCGAATTCTCTAGACCGGTCTTTCTTAAGCAACGTTTTATAGCTGAACTTATTTCGTTTGAAATAAAAGGTAAGATGAATGGAGGCTGATTCTCGCTAGAATGATCTTTTCGGGGCGTATTTTTTTCTCTCTATGCCTATGCCGGCGAAGTACAGTTTCGTGGCCCTTGGAAATGGCTATTTGCCGCACTAATTTCGAGGATTCTTCTTTCTGCTCTCCACCTTTGCACACGCTGTTGGCAGTTCGAAACGTATTCCTTATAAGCGCCCTTTTGATGTGTGAGAGGTCAGAGGAGAGGTAATGAACCATTATGTTTTTGCTACTTGGCTTTTTTCACCAATTTATATTGTAGCCGCTTTTTGATAGGTTAATTTGAATGTTCAAAACTGACTGTTCGTTCAATAACTCGAAGTATTTGCCCTCCTCCTCTTGTGTGGAGCAATTGACAAGACAATCATCTACATACCTACAGTAGAGTAATCAATCATCTATATACTTACGGTAGAGCAACGGCCAGAAATCGATTACTGGCGCTTCCACCTTAGATATATAGGCAATGGCAAAAGTTAGTGGCGGTCTTGCCAATTCTCTGATTTGTGTATAATATTCCTCCAAACCATCTGAAGATGGAGGAGTTTAGGAATACCTTTAGGAAGACCATGAGCTGCTGAATCGAGAAGCGGTACATGTTTATTACTCCTTCGTGTTGCTCAAGATGCTCGCGGATGGCTTGTATTGTGGAGTCATTCGACATGGCAGTATAAAGGGCGGTGACGTCAAAGGACTCCATAACGTACACGCTTTTGGGACGTGCGTTATGCTGACGATCTGGGAAAATTTCTGTGTTCATGAGATGGGATGGTATGTGCTTAAGCAACTGATTGAGAATTAAATTTATAAACCAGACAATTCTATTCGAAAGCCCGTCTACACAAATGATGATGGGTCTAACCTTGAAGGTGAGGAGATCGGTGGATGCCAGATCATCAGAGGATACTAAACTCATTTGTTAGATTTGTCGTCAAATAATAAGAAACATCGAAGCCTTTATTAAACCTCTGCAAAACAGTGCTGTCATAGAGACGTCGAATTAACAGCATTGACTCTCGGTATCATATCACTAATTAGCTACGGCTTTTTCGTTGTCCTCTGCAAGCTTCTTAGAAGACAACCGATTTCGCTTGCTCATAACGATTAACGGGTAAGTCAAGGACCAAAGCGCTTGCGTGAAGAGCAGTGCCCCAACCGATGGAGAAGCCGGTTCCGCCGTGACCGTAGTTGTGTACTACCTATAAATCACTATAATTGGTCATTAAACGCATATTCCTTGCCACCTTAATATTCGGATTTAATTCACAATTTGGATCATTATCTCTATAGCTCATAACTACCACAGTGACTAGTAGTTATGGTTGGTTGGGTTCATAGCATTCTCACGGTTAAAAAACGGTCCTGCTTGTTGTGCACAGGTACTATGCACCATTAAGTTGTTTCTAGTTTTATCAGTACATTTGTCTCGCCTATCACTTATTGCCTAGGACTTTGCATTATGGATGTGACGGCAAAATTCACTGTGTATTTTTATATAGTCAGTAACACTAAAACCAGTGATTTTTATTGGCTTGATGAGAACATCTAGTCAGTTCATATAGGAAAACCGCAAAAGTATGATACGTTAAAGAAGTGGAGAAATTCAATGCTCAGAAAAGTCAACGATTACCTTATAGGTGGTTCCGTTTTCAGTCGTTCTTAACTCGGCTTCAACTCTCACAATAGAGCGACCTGGACGAATTCCGACAAAATGGTCAACGATTTTCACATTCTAGAAATCAGGACCAATTATGAATATAGTTTTAGAATTTCAAAGAGATAGCGTTGTTTTATGTAGGACATAGAAAGAGGGTCAGACTACGAAGCTTTTCCAAATGCCATTACCTTGAAACTTGGTTGTAGTTCGAGGTAGCGCTTAAATAAGCTATCTTTTTCTTCTTGAGTTATTTCTTTACTGTCTTTATGGTCTTCTTTGACTGTTCCTATGTAAACAGCGTCGATACTGAAACTTCGTGCGTATTGGTTTACTTTTCTATGAAATGACTCCAGACAACAACTACATCTAAATGTATTAGAACAATTTTTCTCCTATAAAACGTGCTTAACACAGGACCAATGGAGCAAGAAGAACAGCGATACTCATGAGAGTCTACTAATGGGTTTTTGTTAATGCAACTCACGTCGGTATGGTGAATGTAAGGAAGTCTCGCATGAGAAAATGCTTTTGCCATGGTGCTTCCACCTTGAGAAGAATTCCACGAATCGGATACACTTCTTTGTCACCAGCAAGACGTCCGCCATCCAATCCTGCGCAGTTCACGACGATAGGGAATCCTTCATCACGCAACTGAACGGACGTTATTCACCACTCTTCTTATTGGATTCTGTAGATATAAGCAGTAAAATATAAAATTTTGGTGCGCATAGCATAGTGGTAATGATGTCGGTCATCACGACCATAGTGCTAGTTCGATTTCGCCCGAAGCCACACTTAAAAATTCTGAAGACCTTTGTGGACGATCGAAGCGAGCAAATGAATTGGATGTGAGAAGTACTGGGATCCGCACAGTAGAGTGAGGACGGATCAGATAAAATAAATAAAAAAGCATAGAGTTCAAGGTGGGATGTGTTATTCGGTTAGGTTTAATTAGCGATAACAATGGGGTGAAAAGTACCTATGTAAATGAATGAAATATTGATGAATAAATGCAGAAACAAACAAGGAACGAGTAGGATAGGTATACGTTAGAAGATGTTGAAAACTCATACTTCATCCAGGCTGTTGATCCGTCGCTGCACAAACTGCACGCCTCTAGCCAACAATTCCTTCTTCATCCATGGACAGTACTTTGAACCTTCAGAAGTGAAAGAAGTGTAGTGGATCGCAAATGTTTCACTGAAGAATACAACGGATAAATGGTAAAAGATAAAGCTCTCGGCCTTGATCAATCCCTAAGGGTGCTCCATGCATTCGACTTCATTAAGTATCGTTGGAGGTGATTGAATGCATAACTGGCCTTCACAATGACTCGCGGTGACCGACCGATACATCAGTACAGTCGGTGCTGCCATCCTTAGAGACAAGTGCTATACCAATTCATCAAACCCGGAAGGATGGAAGGCTTAGTGACCCTGGGGCGCAGGATCAATCTCATGTGTATTCAAGAACTCTTCTAACCACTGCGCTACAGACGCCCAGAATAGGAATAGAAACAAGAATGCAAAGAGACTATATAAAATACATTTTGCCTCTACGAAAAGTAGGTTCTTAACCAACATCGTCTAGTGATTATAAGAGAGAGTAAGTAACAAGGACAAAAGCATTAAGAAAAATTTGTTAGATGCAAAATTGAGCTACAAGCTATATATTATGTAGATTATATTATATTACTGTATTGTATTCACAGTTTAAAAAGTACGGAGTAAAGTAAAGGAAACACCTACTTTCTCGCATCTAGGGCAAACTGTGATGCCAATTCACGTTGGCTCAAGAATCGGAAGTTGTAAACGATATCAGAATAAGCCTTCTTCTAAATGCAAATTGCAGGTATTAATGTAGATGGTTAAAGCTTTATACGAAGAGGAATACTGGAGAAAGTCAGATACTGAAATGTGACACCAACCTGCTCCAGTAGCAAATCCTGATCTTCTGAAAGAATATGACCAGAAAGTAGTTGAACACCGCTGACACCGCCATATGTCCTCCACAGTTCCGCAAGATGCATAAAAGTTTCGTTACCGTATAACCTAAATCATCCACGAATACTACTCAGATCCCTTCGATAGCCACGTCCACCTCCCGTCACATGAAATAAAAGAGGATGGAGATGTTGGACCACTGGTTTTCCTTTCCAAAATCCGACATGCCATTTCGTCGGTGAAAAATCGAACAGCACCAAGTCCGGTCCGGACAGGATTAGATCAGAACATCTGAAGAACTCCTCGTAGTGAAGTCCTCGTAAGCACACTGGCTCGGCTCTTCACACGTTACCTGTCTGAATGCAAGATCCCTACCCAGTGGAAGACCAGCAAGACCGTGTTGTTGTTCAAGAAAGGGGACCTACACGATGTAGGCAACTGTCGCCCAATCTGCTTGTTGTCCGTCGTCTACAAACTTTTCACTCGAGTCATCCTGAACAGGATTGACAGAACACTGGACGTAGGATGCCATGTGAGCAAACAGGGTTTCGAAAAGGATTTAGTACAACGGACCACATTCACACGATAACAAGGCTCACTGAAGTATCGCGAGAGTACAAAAAGTAGCTCTGTCTCACTTTCATCGACTTAGAGAAGGCCTTTGATTCAATTGAGATAGAAGCAGCCATGGGAGCCCTTGATAGTCAAGGATTCTCTACTCAGTACATGAAGATTCTTCGTGAGCTGTACAAAAATTTCACAACCAAGATTTGACCATTCTACAACGATATTAACGTTGACGTCGAAAGAGGAGTTCCACAGATACAATCTCGCCTAAATTATTTACAGCCACCCTCCAGATCGTCATGCGAACATATTGGAATGGGATAATATGGGAGTGAGGTCGGCAGATACATCACCTTCGCTTTGCTGATGATGTCGTTCTTATAACACCAGACACTAGCCAAGCGGAACGTATGCTTGCGGATTTTGATAAAGCGTGTGGAAAGATTGGTCTTCGACTAAATCTCAAGAAAACGATGTTCATGAAGAACGGATTGGTTTCGTTTGCACTATTCACGCTCAACGGAACGAATATCTCCCAATGCTTCAGTTATGTCTATCTAGGTCGGGAGATCAATAAGATGAACCACTTAGCTCCAGAGCTGAGCAGAAGGAAACGAGCGGCTTGGGGATCTTTCAAGAGCATCGAGGATGTAGTGAAGAGAACAAAGAACACTCGACTCCGTTCCCATCTTTTCGACTCAACGGTTCATCCTACCCTAACGTATGCATCAGAAACCTGGTCGCTGCGTAAGCAGGATGAAAAATCACTCAGCGTTATCGAACGCGCCGTCGAAAGGACGTTGCTATGAGTATCCCGTTTCACGCAAGTGAGAGATGGGATGCAAAGCTCCGACCTGCGCCAACGATCAAAAATCAAAGATGTCGTTCTATACGCCAAACAGTCGTAGATAAGGTGGGCTGGACACGTAATGCGTATGAATGATAACCAACTGGCAAGAGCTGTTAGTGACTGGATTCCTCGGGATGTCAAACGTACTGCAGGAAGACCACCGACCCGATGGTCAGAGTTCCTCACGAAAAGCCTAGAAGAAAGATATGATGCTCGACGAGTCCCTAAAGCGAGCAGAACCCACTGGGCTACTCTTGCAGGCGACAGGGAAAAATGGAGCATTTACTGGCGCCCGCTCGAGTCACTCGATGACCAACGGGACTACAGGTGATAACCTAAATAGAATTTATGTGACATATGTCGAGAGAACCCTTTGCTCGGTCTTCCTATTAGTTGGTTCGGAGACGTACTCGCACGCTCCACCATGCTCGAATGAAACCACCGCCATAGACGACGATTACGAGGGGAAGAAACGAATGGCAAATGTGCTGGGATCCTCACAACTCGTGAAGACAGACCGTCCAAGTATACAAGTAAGTATATCGGGAAAATGAACACATATTTCTTCCCCTTAGTGTGTTAACACAAGAATGTGCTGGTTGTTTTGAAACTGATAGAAGTGGTAGTCTATAATAAGTAGCAATTTTTGGTCCAAAACTTTGTGTAAAATGAAGTAAACATCAGGAAATATCCCCTCCGTGCTAACCTTCGGATGGGTGTTGCCTTATCAATGCGATACAATCCTGCGATTCCTTTACTAAGTGTCTTATCGAACGGAACGTCATGAAAGATCGTAATCTGAAGGAATTGTTTGATGCTAAATACTTGCTCTGATTAAAATCTATGAGTCTTCTAGACATGTTGCATTTGAAGAGCAGAAATGCTGCTGGACTGTTGTAACATTTTATTGTTTTAGTTATGGTCATTGTCGGAAAACAATTGCTTTGACAAACAAGGAAATAGCGTTTGCATATAACATATCAAAAGCATAGCAGTGAAATATGTTATCGTACTCCTACAGTATCCTTTTATTTCCGCATGTTAGAAGAATATCTATAATGAATGAGGAACTATCGGCTTAGCATTAAACCATTGCAAAAAACTTCAGCGGCGGAAGCGAAGGCTTTTTCAACGATTGGTGAGTTCTATATGACTCGTATCGTCCACACCTTGGTGACCATGTAGCAAGCAAGCTTAACAAGGCACATAGTGGAAGTTGTGGAGCTCTCCTTCCATTGTTTTCGTTTCTAGCTTTTCTGATCGCTATCTTTTAGCTTATTTACGGCTAACCATTCTCGATAATGCTTGTTCCATTATGTTTTTCTAATGGATTTTTCATCGTCCATACCTTCGCGCTCGGTTCCTGCTGTTTTATAGCTAACGCCGTCGACAAGCCAATGACGCCTTCACCGATGATCGCGATCCTTTTCGCTGATCCGTCTTCATTTTTATAATCACTCGACTCTCCTTAACTGATAATTAAACCTGGGAACTACTGTAGTCATGAAATTTAAGGAGCATTGTAATGAATGTTTAGTGAACGGCTATTGCCCTATTGTTACGTGAACCGTGTTGTTTTTTCACTATTCATTCAACGAATGTTCCCTTACTTCGAGAAGATGTAAGAGTTGTAAACCGTTTTTGGGACGATGGTAGTGCAATGATTAGGAGCTTCCTGCAATACATTTCGGTTCGATCCTGCGCCCAAGACTCACCATGCCTTCCATCTCTCGGGAATCGACAGATTGGTACCAGACCTATCTGGGAGGACAAGGCACTGATTTGATGCAGCCTGGGACTGGGGAGTCAGTGGGAATCATGGTACAGGCCAGATAGAATTTAGTCGTCGTTAACGACCCTTCACGAAGCCGAATGCATGCTGCACACCATTCGACCAATACATTTTTAGACTATTAAACTTATGAGCGGAAGGTTTTGAAGGTTGTTCCAAGTCAGTTCTAAGATCAAGAAAACCATTTTCTAGCCACATGATTTCTACGAGATTGGCATTTATAGGCTTTGATCTTCAGACATTGGGGATTTTTCACAAGAAATGAAGATGGTTATATTAGATATATGATAGCAGCGCCTGGACCTGCTAGATCGGATTATGGTAAAACGCAAGTGAATGGATGAAAGAGTAAGATGTTGATCACTCGTTGAGAGATACGCTGCACGCATTCGACATAATCATAGCATCGTGAAGGTGATTGAAAGTAGATTTCACCAATTACAATTGTGCTGCTGGTAAATATTGTTTCCGTGAACATTTGTGGTAAAGTGAGTTGCATGGCCCTATAAAGCCAATCGTTCTACCCTTTCGAGACAAATTTGGCTCCTACTTTACGGCCACTCAGTGATGGAGGGCTTGGTTCGTTAGTGCACATCTAACCACTACTACGCTTTATCAGACTTCTCAACAATGTACTGTTACATGGGAAAAGGTTCTGTTTCTGCTTTTGCTGGGTTATGGGTTTTGTTCTGCGCAACATAAATCTTATTAAAATAAATCGATACCTATTTTGAAAAATATGAAGAGAACTGAACAATATCTTATCCAAGACTTCATACTGTTCTGAAAATACCGACAATCGAAATCATATAAAGGAACATTTTCTTATAAGACTTTTGAGAAGCGGTCACTACGATATGCTGAAAAGATATAGTAGAATGGAGATTTCGGAGTGTTACAGTGGAGCTTGGCTGGAATTCTGGGACAAACAGTGATACTGTGATAGTGAAAAACATTAAAGACATTCTAGCCTATTATTCATCACTGGGTCAAGTTTTTAAGAATCTTTATGAAGTGGACAGAGACTTCACGAAGACAAATTGGGATCGTAATGATAAACAATTTATAGAATACGGTAAAGATATGATATGGCATCATCAATGCTCTTATACAAAACATTAAGAAAAAAAACTGAGGCAAAAAGAAAAGGGAAAAAAGATTCACAGCGAAGGAAACGACCAAATTGATTGAAAATTGAGAAGAGTTCGATCACATGTCAACAACAAGATTTCCTCAGTAAATTTTGATGTAAAAGGTGAAAAATCTATGCTAGAGATCGTTTCTAAGCTGTAATATCTCGAATGAAGAGAACGAGTAGCAGCGTCGTTACGGGGACGGAGCGTTAGCGCTTCGTTCGTTTGTTTTTGAGGGTCGACCGAGTTAGTGTTTTGCCCGACTGATGCTAAAGAAATCATCGACAACCATCTAGTGCGATCGTACTAAACTACTATTAAATTCGCCAATTCGTCGTGAAAACCAATGATGCGATGCCATTTATCTATCGATCCATTCATTTTATGTGTTCGATGACGTTAAAAGTCTCCGAGATATTAGCATTTACACACATGAAGATACAAATGTACACGCATGTATATATGTACACCCAAGAATATACGGAAACGAAAGAAGCTTGGAGCAATCGACGTTGATCTGTAGCCCCACAGGGATAGCCTATTCATTCAACTCTGATCGATGGATTTCACTAAGCATCGTAGAGACGATTTAATGGATATTTGGCGTATAACGACAAACGCCAGATGGATGAGAAGGAGCGTGGACTGAAGAGTGTCCAGCATATTATTTCACTTCATACAAGATGGAAGAACGTGTTTATGGCTTGCCTACCTAGAACTGTTTCTAGCTGGAAGCAATACTCGTGGATATTACCATGCACCAACCATGCACGAAGGAATTGCTATGCAATTTTTCGAAGTCGAAGTGAACTATGTGAAATGCGCCATGATTTAGCGCCTTTCTATTGGATAATACTGTCGCGAACATTACTTAAGACACCCGGATGCTACAAAAGTATAAGAACGAGCAGAGATATTTCCAAACAATCATTGGTCAAGAAATTCCACCTAGATGCTACAAATGTATGAGAAGGAGCCGAGATATTTCCAAAAGTCTGGATGGCAGGGGACTGCAGTGAAGATCAAACCCGCCATTACCTTTTCCGGGGGCTAGTATGTTCACAAACGCACCATGTGAGCTCTTCGTTTCAACTTTACCTCAGCTGGTTTTCTGTCCCCTCCCAACGATTTACCGCCTCATCATGGCTGGAAGGTACAACGGCGGATTCACCCCTTCAGTTGTGCCTCCCAAGCCGAGGAGTCCGACATTTCCATCAGGAAGCTCAGCTAAGAGTAAACCAATATTAGGATCCGTCACCGTCCTGGTACCAGACATGTCGTATGGTGAGTGAGTAATCTCCCTCTGATACACAAGAGTGGAGATTGCCTCTGGTGCTGAGGATATGAGGCAGACTTTCGTGTGGCTCACCTCGGAGGTCCAGAGATCGTGAGGCAAAGAAAGCAACGGAAAGTGTGCAGGGGTCGGCAGAACTCATAAAGAGGTGCCGACGAGGTACCCAAGTAAATAGCATTATAATTAACTAAGACATAGCTTATATGCCCTGATGTTTGACATTGATGTCCTAATTTTTCCAGAAATTTTCTTTCTTTTGAGCTGAATGCTTGATCTCACAAGCAATTCAACCATAGTGATGAGGAAAGTCACTATTCCAATAGCAGTGATTTTTTTTTGTCTAAAATGTTGCACCATTTAAAGGACAAAATGATAAAGCTCTAGACGTTGATCGTTGAGGGATACGCCA
This sequence comes from Angiostrongylus cantonensis, assembly GCA_009735665.1. Classification (NCBI taxonomy): domain Eukaryota; kingdom Metazoa; phylum Nematoda; class Chromadorea; order Rhabditida; family Metastrongylidae; genus Angiostrongylus; species Angiostrongylus cantonensis. Next base: position 1,572,029 of record MQTX01000086.1, on the reverse strand, counting down.
TGCATCGACTTCATCAAGCATCGTTGGATGTGATTGAATACATATCTAGCCTTCACAATGACTCGTGGTGCCCTACCGGTGTATAGAGCCAGTGCTGCTATCGTTCCAGACAAGTTTGATATCAATTTGCCGACCCCGGAGGGGTGGAAGGCTTGGTGGGCCTGGGGTGCGGGGATCGATGACATGTGTATTGCAGAGCACCTCTAATCACTGCGCTACACACGCCTCCATGCACCATTTCCACAGTGAAAATCCCCGAGCGCTTTTAATTTTTCAGTTTGTTGATGTTTTTATAAAAACACACTTAGAAACTGGGAGCTAAAAGAATTTCTAATCGGGGCTGGTAGCATTAGTTGGGATACAAGACTCTTTTGAGCACATTATAAATTTTGCTTTTATTAGTTTAAATGCTACTCTACTAACGGACAATGTTATTGTTAACTGCTTTGATCATTTTTGGTCCGGCATCCGCGCTTCCAAAAACCTCATGAGGTTATTTTTGAGATTGTCACATCCATCGAATATTTTGATATAATGGATGATACAAAATCCAGAATCAAGTTGCAGTGTCGGATATACGGCTTTAAACTAGGATAGCCCGAAGCAATCTTCAGTTGATTAAGAGTCAAATGTGGCAAGGGGTTATATAAAGGCCGCATTTTGAATGTTTTCGATAGCATTCCATTCACAGCAGCATTGAAGTTAAAAAGCTTTGGATGCTATGCAGCCGCTGGCTCTGGCCGCTTAATTCGGCTACCTAAACTCGCACAAGATCGTGCCCTTGAGGTCTACACATCACTAATTCGCTAGCCAAGTTTATTTCACCGGAATTTAGAGCGTTCTCAAATTTGATAAGTATGAGAAACAACGCTATTTCACATTCTCGTGGTACCTCATGAGGTTCTCATGTATTTAGAATATTTAGACTTGTTGCACCTTATTAAGCCTTTCTCGTCGAAGTCTCATTTGATCACCCGGATGTCTCTCATTCACTGTTCCGTTCAAGTCTGCTGAAGAAGACTACTAAAAGGAAGCTTATAGACGACAGACTATGGACAAACAAAGGAAGTGCTCTTTGACAACTAGAAATGCATTTGCGCTTCCACGCCTTTGATATCTTCATTTTGTCAATTTTGCTCATCGCTCGACTTTTGCTGTAAAACCTAGTATGGATACAACCAGAGGATGGAAAAATTCCTAATAGTTTCGTTTTACATTACTGTCGTCGATCGTGGCAAAGACCTGTTAGATGCAAAACGTCTAGAACTCTAGCAAGGGAGAAAGTAGAGCAATATTATTGCGTGCTCCATTTCGGACATTTGATGTGCAATGTCTCGACAAGTTAAAGTTAGATAATTAGCAAAATCGCAATAATACGAAAGTTAAAGGAAAAGGGACGATGTAAATTCCTAATAGTTTCGTTTTACATTACTGTCGTCGATCGTGGCAAAGACCTGTTAGATGCAAAACGTCTAGAACTCTAGCAAGGGAGAAAGTAGAGCACTCCATTTCGGACATCTGATGTGCAAAGTAGTTAGATAATTAGCAAAATCGCAATAATACGAAAGTTAAAGGAAAAGGGACGATGTGCATTGATTTCAATGCTTTTTTCTCATCATTTCATTTCCATATACCATTTACGGTGCAATGCTTGTACTCATTCATGAGAAAATTTCACTTCTAAATTATTCATATTTCTATCTTAACTTCACAAAGAAGCTTTTCTGGAAAAGTTCGTTCCTTCTTCCACAGAAACTGTTTTTTAAGAGGCGAAAAAAATTGGGTTGACGTTGCTATAATTTCTTTGCTGCACAATATCCTTACTTTTTTTACCAACAATGCAAAATAGCAACTGTTGGTGATGATAAGGTATTAGCCGAGTTTTTTTTTCAAAAGACTGTGTGCATTGACTTCAATTCGCACTGCGCACGATGAAGGTGCTTATGTACTAGATGGATATTAGAAAATCGCTAACCACCTTACAAGATCCTCAAGTGCTCATCATATTTGAAGTCTTCAACCATTCTGTTTGATGTTGTACGAATCGCTTATTTTCTCAGATGAAAAGCCAAACATGTTCCGGTGGTATCCGGGTGTCAACTACATGGTATACTTTGTATTCTTGTTGAGCAAACGCGAGGTGTTATTATTATTCTTTATTCACAAGTAAGCTGACGTTTCGGCGAACTTCGCCTTCTTCAGAGCCGCTTTCTATGAGGCTTCCACTGAATATGTCTAGTGGAGACCAACCGCACAGAACTCACATGGAATCGTAAAGACATTACGACACCTCGCGTTTGCTCAACAAGAATACAAAGAATTACTTGATCAATGCCGAGGTTAATAGAAAGTCGGTCGTGGAAGTTACATGGTATACTGTTGAGAAGTAACTGAGCCAAACAGGTGAGTAGGTAGCTTTAAATCTAACATAGCTTTCTTGAAAGAAAACGATGAACAACGCGAAAAATAGAGGAACTGTGGAAGGAGAAATCCTTGACGCAGTAGCGTGCCAACTTCACAAATAAACTTTATTGTACACCCTGTAGACAAATGCGAATGGATTCATGAAGGCTACAAGAAGTTGTTGTTGACTTCTGGAGCAATCCTGATAATAAGTTAGATTCTTAGGAAGATAAACATTATAATTTCGAATTTCTGCAGAGGGCTTTTTCACAGAGAGCAGCGGCGCGAAGAGCTGTACCCCATCCAACAGTAAAACCACTTCCACCATGACCATAATTGTGAATTATCTACAAAAAAAAAGGCAGAGCAACTTATATAAAACGCATGAATCAAAACTCTCGTGAATCGAAATTCACAAACTGGAGATTTTATGGAAATTTATCATAATCTGCTGAACAAAGGCCACAACTAGATGGCGGAAATCATTGACAACTTGTTCACAGTGTTGGCTAAACGTCTGAGCCACGACCAACCGCGCGTCGATACAGAGGCTGATGCGGTTAAACATTAAAAAAAGGATAAAGCTCTCGGCGTTGATCAATCCCTGAGGGATTCGCCACGCATTCGACTTCATTAAGCATCGTTGAAAACGGTTGAATGCATATCTGGTCTTTACAATAACTCGCTGTAGCCTACCGATGTATCGAACCAGTGTTGCTATCCCTCCAGACAAGTCTGGTACCAATTTGCCAACTCCGGAGGGATGGAAGGCTTGGTGGTCCATTGGAGCGGGAATCGATCCTATTTGTACTGTACGGTGCACGCCAAGTGCGCCACACGCGCCCGGTAAAACATTAAAGCAAATAAATCCATCTTACCGTATATGTTTTTCCACATTTCGTTGTCTTCTCAATGGCTTCCACACGAATACTATTTCTGGCTGGTCGCAAATTACACCACTCGCCAATGATTTTTACATTCTAAAGAAATCAAAGTGTTAGTGATCAAATCAAGGTGAAAAGTAGCCCAGAGATTTTCTGCTCCGTCAAAAAAAAGTATAAATCATACCAAAAACAAATCATAAGAATACAAGAGAGAATCCTTACCGATTTAAAATGGAGTACACACTAACAAAATTCAGAAATTAACGCACTTTCATCGTTGGTTGAAGGCTTTCGTAGCGCTGCCAAATGTCTCGTCGATCCTCGTCGGTAATTTCCGTATCATAACGATTCAACTGCTTAACAGTTCCAACAACCACACATTCATTTCTAGAAATCTTCACAGAGATGAACTTTCATTGACATATGGACCGCGTGATTAAGTCGGTGGTTAACAGACTTTTTGATACACAAACAATTTTCGGTTCGAACTAAGCCATATCAAAGTTGACGCGAAAACGCTCGCCCGATTTCCTAACGGCCGGTGGGTGTCTGTGAATACCATTGGAAGACGGCTTTGAAATGGCCAAGCAACGCTATTCCAAGAAAAACCGGCTCAACCAGCGTTCACTGACATCCAAAAGCACGAAATCTTCAAGTTGCAGTTGAGTCTACATTAAAATCAGAACATATTCGTAGATGACAAGAGCTAAGCAACGAGCTAAATGAAAGATATTCTGAAAACTGCACGACATGTGAAGTCATAAGATACAAAAGGAAAAATATTGTGGCGTTGATCAATCTAATCCCTGAGGAACGCGACATGCTATCGACGTCATCAAGCATTCTCAGCAGTGATTTAATGCATACGCGATCTACAAAACTTGTGATGCCCTAGCGATTTCTAGAGCGATTTCTTATCCACCCAGACAAATCTGGGACTTGGTAAGTCCGAAGCACGGGATCAAACCAGCGATCACTGTGTATTGCACGGTATGTGTGAAGTGGGTGTCGCGTAGTTGTTAGAAATATATCACATAAAACGAAAATAACAAAAATGCAAACGTATTTGAAACTATATGGACCACCCATTACAATCTCTGCGAAAGGTGCCACTTAGTGTTGTTTGGACTACGGTATAAGCCATTGTTCGGCCCACGAAGGCAACACCTCATTAGGATATGGTCCACTTTGAAAAGATGGTTGTTATTAGGATGATGTCTAATTACTGATACTAGTTCATTCTTAGCTGCATCGTTGCATGAATGTCGAATTGCTTTTCGACTTGGAAGATTTCGCTGAATGGATGAACAGGAATCCCGCTCAAGATATATCATAATTCGACACCTTCAGCCGTATCAAAGCAGTCTTTGACAGCAAATACATAAAATTGAGAAAAAAAAGAATAAGAATAGAAAAAGAAAAAAAGAACAACGTTACTAACTTGGGAATGGTAAACGTTTCAAAGTCGCGGTAGTTGAAATGTTTGTGCCATGGAGCATCCACCTCAAATAAGGGTAGAGCTTTTTTGAGAAGTTTGGATAACATCGTCAAACGTCAAAGTGTATCTGTTATGTGTCCACTACTTACAATCAAAATGTACCCATTCCCTACACCCATCTGAAATAAATCAGTAGCTAAAATCAAAACGGTGGTTAGTTCCAAAACAGCCTAATCTTAACGCCTTCAGGGGTACAAATTGATGCTCTATAAAGACCCGAGAGAAGAAACTTATAAATGATCCACCCACCCACCCTAAGACGATACCCACGCACCCACTCTTAGGCTTAGGCTTAGGCCTAACCCAGAAACCCATGCCCACCCACCCACCGTTAGGCTTAGGCCTAACCCAGAAACCCAATAATATAAATGAATAACGTTTTGTTTTCTATTTCTGTTCCAGAATATACCTAAGGACGTCCTCATTTTAGATATCGCAAATTGAAAGTAATGAAAATAAAATACTTCAAAGACGACGCCTCGAATTGGATACACTCCATCGTCGTCACCGGCTAACTTTCCCGCATTCAATCCAGCACTGTTAACAATCACATCGAAGTCTTCTTCTGTCAACTAACGAAAATCATAATGAACTATAAATCCGTTGAAAAAAAATAAGAATCAGACCCACTTCAATGTAAGAATACCTTTTTTTATAATTGCCTCACTAGAAAAGATTTCTCTAAAGGCCTATAAGCTTACAGAAGTTTGACATGCACACTCCATAAGCGACTGCACGCATTGACTCCAATGTGTGATAATTCTGTTTATTTTGCCGCAGAGTTTATTTACTACAGCTGTTGTATCCAATCGATAGCCTATCCAACAAATAAGTAGCAAACGTTATCCTGTGAAAATACACTTTTTCACTTTTCTTTTACACGACCCGGTTTTCACATCTACTCTGCGGATCGCAGCAGTTCTTGCATTTGAGTCGTTCCCTCTCACCCATTGTCAATGAAGGTCTTTTCACTTCCTACGTGTGCGTTTCACCGTTGCTTGAGAAGTTTCCTTTCGTCATAAATGCCAAGTGCTGGTCAAGTCGATTCGCGCTGAAGACTTACGATAGTCGGGCTAGAGCGTTCTCACGTGGATTTAAGAGAATTAACTGTTCGCAGACAAGCCATGCACCAACCCCTACGCTGAAGGAACAACAGGCTTGGTGAGCCAGGATAGAGGTCGAACCAGCACGGTACTTGTGATGACCGGCATCACTTAAACACCCCTATCCGCTATGTAAACCTACTTTTCATACTTAATAATTCGCAGAAAACGTTCTTTTCAATGCAGATCGCGCACGAAAAACAACTGGGCATAGACCTAAGTGGTCGTCATACAAAACTAGCCAGATTGTGTGTGAGTAAAATAGAGTAAGTTCGGATAAAGAAAAGGTAAATCACTTTTTTAGGAAAGTTTCGGAGCAGATTTTACTCTCTTGTTACCCATCTTCATCCAGAAGTACATCAAAGCTTATGTAATTAAGAACTTCATACAAATTCCTTTCAAAACAATAGAAAGCAACCTCACTGACGCTTCGAAGAATTCGCTGAGTGAACACCACTCCAGCATTGAGTAACAGTTTCTTCAGGAACGGAACATATCGATTACCTTCAGCGGCAAAGGAAGAAAAATGAATAGCATGTCTGAGAAAAAAAATAGGGATTAAATTTGAACTTTTTTAAAATTGAAATTGAAAGTTTCATTGAAACTATCAGACGAATCATAAACTTTGGAAATCTTACTCATGCATAATGCTATTCTATATGTTTATACTACGGTTGTTCACATATATTTTACGGATTCCAGAAAACTTTTTCCACTTTTATTTGTCTAGAATCCGTCTGCCAAAAAATGCCATCGATTTAACCTGTGAGAGAGTTGACTGGTTTTCCCGGGTACACTTGTATCAGTGATCAGTGATCGAGCATTGTTGAAGACCACTCCCCAGGATCAGCTTTTTATTGAATTGGCCTCGGCACTAATGAATCATCCGCCGAATTTTTGATGGGTAGAGATGAAGCTGTGAATACCCTATTTATTCACCCTTTGGGGTTCATTTTTAGTCTTTCGAATTCATCCAAAATGCTTCGAGAGCTTTACGCTCTTACGTTTTAGATTTCTGTTCGAGGATAGTGAGTCTTCGTTCAAATTGTTCTCCGTTATGTTTCTGTGTACTATGCACGCCTAGTGAAATGTTTTGTTTGGCTTTAGGCACCCATCATTAAGCCCGGCTAAGAGAAAAAACCAAAACTAGGATCCACCACCGTCCTGGTGTTGAACTACTCGCATGGTGAGAAATCTTCCGATCCACAAGGACAGCGACTGCCTGTGGTCATGCCGACCTGGCGTAGACTTTGCTTTGGCCAACCTCGGGAGTCCAGGAAAACGCAATGGCTAAACCAGAAAAATTGCGGAGAATGGAGAATATGCTGGCTCCCTCATAACCAGTGAGGACGGGCCGTCCAAGTATCCAATTAAGTAAGCACACGAACGATCATGCAAGCGGTTAGGAAATAGCTGACGATTTTGAGTGTTCGTTGGCATTTCAATCAATGTTACCGATTCCTCTAGACTGGCAATTTTTAAGCATCGTGCTATATCTGTGTTCACTTACTCGGAGACAAAGGGTAAGTTAAACGAGAATTTGTTCGTTAGACTTGCCGCTTGAAGGCTTCATTTTCCCTAAGATTCATTCGAAGCAGCTGCCGTTCTTAGCCATTGGAAGCGGATATTTGCCGTACCAATTTCAAGAATTCTTACTTCGGCTCTCTTCCTATGCGATCACTGGTGGCCTTTCGAAATGTGTTCCTCACAAGTTCCCATCTTGCATAGAAACGAGGGAAGGAGAGGAAGTGAATCGGTATAATGTTTTTCGAGATGGCTTTTGATAGGATTTAGTGAAGTAGCCGTTTTGGGATAGGTTAATTTGGGCGGCAGCCAATTTTGTTGCAGCTTTTCATTTCAATTTTTCATTTTACATTTTACTTTTATCTCAGTTTATTTTATGTACTCTGAGTGTTAGTCAAGAAATCAAAATATTTTTTCATCCTTTTTTTTATTTTCATTTTTTTATTATTTTATTTTAATATTTTCCATGCTGTGGATATCACAAAACAATTGCTTATATATCTAAAGTAGAGTGATGGCCGAAGAACGATTAATGGGGCTTCTATTTTAGAAATAAATAGTCAATGAATGGCAAGGTTGGTGCTAGCCGATGCTCTAATGCCAACCCCCTTATTTGTGAGAAATACTTCTCCGACCATCTAAAGACTAAGCATTTTAGGCATTGCTTTAGGAGGGTCATAAGCTGCTGACTCGAGCAGCCATACATGTCTATTGCTCCTTTGTGTTGATTAAGGAGCTCGGGGATGGCTTGCACTATGGAGTAATTTGGCACATTTGTAAAAATGGCGGTAACGTCATAGGACTCCTTCACGCAAGCGTTGCTAGGACTTGCGTCACATGGACACGATCCAGGAATATCTGCGTGTTCGTAAGATGAGTCGGGTGCGTTTCGGCAACTGGACGAATACTAGGCTTACAAACAATGTTATTCTATCTATGGACACGTCTACACCACTGATGATTGGCCTAACCTTAAACGCTGAGTGGTTGGTAGACGCAAGATCAGCAGTGGATACTAGCTTAAGGATTTCGATAAGTATAAAGCAGAACACATCCGTAATGTGTGAAATAGGATTTACGCTCCATAAAACGATGCCCGACAGGAATAAATTCGAACCTGTTACGAATGAGTGCTAACAATAAAAGGATATGGTTCACGACATCTATCAGCGACAACAATATGCACAGAAACTTAGGTATTGCAATTACATATAGGCCGAGATAAGTGTCAATTCGGATTTCGCCTTGTCGTTACTTTCGATGTTCGGCAAGTGGACAACATGGTGTGCTTCTAACGTTCGAGACAACTCTGGTACCAACTACGAGGTTTCGATGGGAAGGTTTGGAAACGATGCTTGCCCCTGGGAACTGCGGTTGAAACGAGATAGTGGTACCGCAACATCCTTCGCGCTTCACAAAGATACGAAAATTTAAGTCAAATCACTGAAGTCTTTCTACGACTGGAAGAATACCAGTAAAATGTTCGTCGTTACCTACTTAGAAGGATCAGAGAATAGGATTTCTCGCTCCTGATCGCTTAGATAACGAAAATTGCAAACGATGTCACCATAGGCACGTTCCTAAAGTATAACAATCCTAGAATGATAACTTATTATAAAATATTTCACAGTGAAAAAGTGTTCTCATAGCAGTCTTCCCAGGGAGGTTTCATCTTTTATCATTAGAACCTACCTTAGATATAAAGAATTTAACAGTAAATTACTGCATCAACTGCATCTGATAGCACTCGTTAGAAAATGGAATACTTGACATGGAAACCTGAGCTGCGAGAGCTTCCTTCGAATCGGACTGAATGTGGCCAGAAAGCAGCTTAACACCTGTTAATGATCCTGGCAGATGGCGACATAGTTCAGAGTACCAGTCAAATGTAGCCTTTGCATCCGCTCTGCAAATGAAACACATCTAGTGACAAATATAATGGTACGACAGGAATGACAAAGATGAGAACAGGAGCGTCTAACAAAAATAGAAGAAAAAATGATCAACAATGTTCAAGCCGACAACATCTACATCACCGTGTAAAGAAAGAATTCGTCGATTGAAATCATTGATACTTCTCTAAGAACAAGCACACCATATTTGATCTTCATATTGACGACTCGGATCACAAAGGTACCGCCTTATCGTGACTGAGAGGTGTTCCTGGATATCGGAAGGCATTGACAGCGAGGAGATTCATCCCCTCAACAGAAGCTCCCAAGCTAGAATGAGCCTGGCGTTTCCATCGGGAAGCCTAGCTAAGAGTAAACCATTCGCTGGATCCACCACCGTCCTGGTATCAAAGTCGCATGGTGGTAAATCTCCCTCTGATCCACAAAGGGTGCGATTACCTGTGGTGGTGAAGACCCGGGGCAGACTTTGGCTAGGCTGACCTCAGGACTCCAGGGAACCACAATAGCTTAACCAACAGATCTCTGAAAAACGGAGATCATGCTAGAACGAGCACGACCAGTGAGAACGGGCCATTCAAGCATCAAGTAAGTATCAAGTAAGTATTGACGACTCGACAGCATCAATGTCCGTTCAAGCCAGTTAAAATTCGTTTTGACAACTAGCTAAGGAACAAAACTATAGGCCAAAACCGTCTACAGACAGACTCTCAACATAAGTCACTTGAAAGGTACAGTATAACTATCAGCATTGAAAATCAATGAGGAACTTGTGAACGCACATTGTATCAACGCGTAACTATTGGAAACTCCGCTACACTAAGAATGCTAAACTAGGTGTAAGTTGATGGAATATAAGAAACTGATGTAGATGGTTATTGCGTTAAGGATAAAAAATCCCTCAGAGATGCGCCATGCATCCGACCTCATTAAGTATAGTTTGGACGTGATTGAATGCATATCTGGCCATTACAATGGCTCGCGGTTGGCTACCGCAGCATTGAGCCAATGCTGCTATCCCTGCAGACAAGTCTGGCAGCAATTTGACAACCGCGAAGGGATGGAAGGCTTGGTGGGCCATGGGCGCGGATATCAATTCCACGTATGCGTTGCAGGGTGCCTCCGACCACTGCGCCACACGCGCTGTTATCGCATCACCTGTATCACCTGTAGTCCCGTTGACCATCGAGTGACTCGAGCGGGAGCCAGTAAATCCTCCATTTTTCCCTGTCGCGTGCAAGAGTAGCCCAGTGGGTTCTGCTCGCTTTAGAGACTCGTTGAACATCATATCTTTCTTCTAGACTTTTCGTGAAGAACTCTGACAATCGGGTCGGTGGTCTTCCTGCGGTACGTTTGACATCCCGAGGAATCCAGTCACTAACAGCTCTTGTCCATCGGTTATCCTTCATACGCATTACGTGTCCGGCCCACCTTATCTTCGACTGTTTGGCGTATAGAACGGCATCTTTGATTTTCGATCGTTGACGTAGATCGGAGCTTCGCATCCCATCTCTCACTTGCGTGAAACGGGATACTCATAGCAACGTTCGACGGCGCGTTCGATAACGCTGAGTGATTTTTCATCCTGCTTACGCAACGACCAGGTTTCTGATGCATACGTTAGGGTAGGATGAACCGTTGAGTCGAAAATGTGGGAACGGAGCCGAGTGTTCTTTGTTCTCTTCACTACATCCTCGATGCTCTTGAAAGATCCCCAAGCCGCTCGTTTCCTTCTGCTCAGCTCTGGAGCTAAGTCATTCACCATATTGATTTCCCGACCTGGACAGACATAACTAGAGCATTCGGAGACATTCGTTCCGTTGAGCGTGAATGGGGCAAACGAAACCCATCCGTTCTTCATGAACATAGTTTCTTGAGATGATTTAGTCGAAGACCAATCTTTCCACACGCTTTATCAACATCCGCAAGCATACGTTTCGCTTGGCTAATGTCTGGTGTTATAAGGACGATATCATCAGGAAATCGAAGGTGATGTAACTACCGACCATCGATTTTCACTCCCATATTATCCCATTCCAATGTTCGCATGACGTTCTGGAGGGTGGCGGTAAATAATTTTGGCGAGATTGTATCGCCTTACCGAACTCCTCTATTATAGCATGAGGGGATAAAATCACAAAAAAAGTACTCGCACTCCAATCGTCAACTAAACAACTCGTATAAGGACACCGTAAAATTGCCAGATTTTGTCGCTGAAACCACTCAAAATGATTCAAGCAAGAAGTGGCCATGTCTTCAACCAAGCAATGATTTACGTTTGGAAACTCCTAATGCTACATCAGGCTTTCCCATCCTTACGCCATCGGAAAACTGGTACCAGACTCGTCTCGAATTAGCTGGTTTTCTCCAATTCATGAAGGTTGGAGATTGTCTGTGCTGAAATTTGAGATTGAGTTAGCACCTTTGGTCCAGGATTGCAGCGAGAATCGACTTGGCCCAGTATTGAACAAAGACAACGACATCCATGAAAAATACAAAGTCCTCAGGCATTAGCAGAATCTACACGTGAATTCGAAGGCCTTCCAGAATCATAGGTGTGAAACAGCAAACCGAATGGAAGAAGTGTTGGGTTTTTATAGCAACAAAGAAAACCGGTTAGTCTGAAAGGAGAAAAAAGTTCGTATCGTATCGGCATGTACTGCTCAAAACAGATCTCCTCGCCAAACTTAAAAGTCACGTGGTATATACGCTAAGTCTATATCATAACATTCATTTAGAAATGAAAGCTGACAATGCTTCAAAAGATCTGTCAATGACTAATTCTCATCGTACACAGTTACGCGAAAGCCATCGACCCATTAGGTTCACCCGAAACGCAGAATGAACGGCTACATTTCTCATGAACCAAATGGATTTTGAAAACCGATAAAATGTAAGAAAAATAAGATAAGTACTTAAAAAACGAGCGCCTAACAATGGCTACAGTAAACGCACTGATTAACAAAGTCTATACCGTACCTATCCTCCACGTTGTCGAAACGAAATAATCCCGCTGGCATCGCCGAACACGTTTTTTCGAACGGTCTATCATGAAACACAGTCATCTAAATTGATTATGCATAGTTTTGAAACTAACTGGTATCAATATAATCGCACAAACATCTTAAATATTGTTACATCGTTCGCGACATCTAGTGCAAGTACAACTGATAATTCTTTCTGCACATATCCAGCATTTTTTCACACAAATGATTTAACCTTCACTTACGATTGCTGCATTCATAGTGTAAGTAGTATGTTACTGGTGGTAAACTTAGATTTTTCCTTAAATTCCCGCGAAACCAGTGCCAGGGGTTTGCCAGCACAACATCACAAGCTTCCAACGATCAACATGGAACGGAGAATGGTTTGCCACCTTGCAACTATGTTTTCACCAGGACCACAATGATTTCAAGCAACAGTCTACTCTTGGCTAGATTTCCGGATAAACCGTCGAACTTTATTTCACAGCTTTGGTGATGCTACACCACCATCTAGTGATGAATCGCTTACCGTACACTCAGTTTGACGCTCAGGATAGCCTTAGCGCCATGAAAGAACAGTAGCCAAAATCTTCACTGTGCTTATTAGTTTCTAATCGGCTAGGCTTCCGAATGGAGATGCTCATCATCTTCTCGGCTGGAATGTCCCATTTATGGAACAAACTTCTTTCTATGCAGCGATGTTCAATACCCAGGTATATTATCTGTTACTTTTACCACGACGAATGTCACTTTTAGCTCTGCAAGCGTCTGTCATTCTTCCATACGCTTACCTCAACATTCGGTAACCTTTTCTTAATCGCCAGAGCTGTTGAAACACCAACAACACCTTCACCGATTACAGCCACCTTCATCATATCTGCAAGGACGTACTACAGGTTAACGTATAAGGAACAGGGAAATTATTTAAATACGCACGTGCTTGAAACAATTCCACCAAGCATTTTTAAAGAGGCACAGCTTTCTCATATGCAGCTTCATTAAATGAGTCGCTGATGGCACCTCAGAGTAAAAAAGTGCCCGAGGGAAAGGCAAAACGAGGACCTCGTTGGTGCAGTGGTACCTGAGAAGGAGTAGTCTCGCGGGTTCCAATCCGGCTTAGGGTTTGGGTTTTGCTAATATTTTATCACCATTTTGATTTTCTTAAAAAATTAGATGAAAAATCATTAAACTACATATTTTTTACTACATATGTAGGTCCTCATGTTTTAGAATAATAAAATTCTGATATTTAGACCATACATCATAAACATCCACAAATTTATCCCTTATCCTTTTATGACTGAATTGAATCTTCGCACAGAGGAAGCAGTGCTCATATCTAATACAGAAAATTAGCACCACGAGAACTTCGCAAAGGCAATATTTTGTGTCTCTAAAGGAAAATAAATAATACATGAAGAGGATGTATGATAGTAGAAAAATGTCTTTCCCTCTTACAAACGTGAATGTTAGTTCAAAAGACTATCACGAACATACTTTTACCTAATTTCTTTGTGTTAAGCACCTTTGTAAATTAGGTGAAACGAAAATCCATTACTCTCTGTCCTATTCTTTGTACTAAATTACATTTACTACATATCACGTTACTCTAGGGCGCGCGTGGCGCAGTGGTTGGAGGCGCCACTGCGACACGCACGTGGAATCTGGATCTCAGCGCCCATGGCCCACAGTCTTCCATCCCTCAGGGGTCGGAAAATTGGTATTGGACTTGTCCGTCTAGGAGGATAGCCGCACTGGGTCGATGTATCGGTAGGCCACTGCGAGTCATTGTAAAGGCCAGATCTGCATTCAGTCGTCTCCAACGATGCTTAATGAAGTCGAATGCATAACACCCCTCAGGGGTTGATCACGCCGAGAGCTTTATCCTTTTTTTATTCTTATTAATGCTTACATTTTCAAAACTTTTATGTCGTTAACTTTTTGGCAGACTTCCCTTCCTTTAGAGTCTATAGGAGACCATAGGGAGAAAGGATAAAACTCTTGGCGTTTATCAATCCTTGAGGGATGCGCCACGGATTCAACTTCATCATTCCCTAGAGGTGATTGAATGGAAATCTGGCCAATACAATGATTTCCAGTGGCCTACCAATGTATCGAGTTTGCGCTGCTTTCAGACAGGTCTGAAGAAAACTTGCAAACACAGGAGGGATGGAAGCTATGAGCCTAGGGCACGGGATCGAACCCATGTGTACTGCAAGGCGCCTCTAACCACTACACCGCGTGCACACAAGTGACTATACTAGTATGCAATCCAATGGCCTAAATACTTTCATCACCGTGACGGAAAATGAAGAGGATTAGATTAGTTGAATCGCACCTAAAACGACTACGTTACAAAGAACTACCCTTGAAACAATTCCACCAAGCATTTTTAAAGAGGCACAGCTTTCTCATATGCAGCTTCATTAAATGAGTCGCTGATGGCACCTCAGAGTAAAAAAGTGCCCGAGGGAAAGGCAAAACGAGGGCCTCGTTGGTGCAATGGTACCTGAGAAGGAGTAGTCTCGCGGGTTCGAATCCGGCTTAGGGTTTGGGTTTTGCTAATATTTTATCACCGTTTTGATTTTCTTAGAAAATTAGATGAAAAATCATTAAACTACATATTTCGCACCTAAAACGACTACGTTACAAAGAACTACCAGACATCGAACGATCGATACATATTATTCTTTGCTATCATTCAAACATGAAGAGAGAAACACGTTCCCAGCAGCCACCATAGTGTACACAGGAGATGCTTAATGAAGTCGAATGCATGGCGCATCCCTCAGGGATTGATCAACGCCGAGAGCTTTATCCTTTTTTTTTATCATTCAAACATGAAGAGAGAAACACGTTCCCAGCAGCCACACAGGAAGAGTAGATACGAATAATATAAAGGAAGGAATCGATCAACATGGTGCGATATGAATTCACACACAAGCGCAACGAAACACTTGAGCACATCAGATGCCATGAGTTGACCTCAATTCGTAACACACGCGGGGAGCAATCCCGCTCCGATAGATACGGAATCTACTTGGGTTCAGACGTCGATTCTCAAGCGTTAAAGGGAACAACATGTACCGAAACACCATTTTACTGCAATTCATTTCCGAGAAAGAGATTACTGTTATTAAGCAGTGTTTAAACTATTGAACCACCGATTTCTCTAACACTCAATGACGTCAATTCGCCCAAAGGTACACCGTCGACCTATTGATTCTGTCCGAAAACGAAGACTGGATTTAAATCAATCACAGTCAATGGTTCATTACGTTCTTGATGACTGATGGAGCTGGATCATTTCGAATACATCATACCTGATCTCCTTCTAAGGATTTTTGGAGAGACAGCTCACTGGCGAAACAGGTAGACTATTCAGTGTTCGTAAAGATGAACATTTAGATTTTAAAAAAAATTAGAGCATGGAGGAAATTCTGAGCTCAAAATAATAGCCTTAGCACAATTAGCACACGAATCAAAAGCGGTTGAACTCATAGTTCCCCACTCATTCTGGATAAACTCCGTGGTGACCAGTGCTTTACAATTACTCATAACTTTCCCCCTTATCTTAGGCTAAAATTTCAACTAAATACATGCATATTCCTTATCCCAGATACTTGGGCGCATAGGTGCTTCTAGGTCTTTTTTCTGTCCTTGTTATGGAAATGTTGGACCGAATTGACTTCTCATACTACTATGACCCTTCAAGGGCTCTGAAGAAGTCAAGTCAAGCGAATTACTAAACATGTACTAGGAACGTCGCGTAATTTCATCAAGAGCTATACATCAACAGTATGATCGGTAGAAATCCAGTCTTCGTTTGCAAACAGACACGAATCAAACAATAGAAACCGCCGAATCTTATGTTACACTTCTTGGATACAAGTCTTGATCTTGAGAGAACTTCATCATATTCATCTATTTCTAGCACTACAAACAATTCCTTTATCAATGCATACTTTTCCAATAAAATTGTCACTTCTAATAACTAAACAATACGTCTAACTCTTATCAATGCCCACTGCACCATACGTTCCCATATTTTCGTGGATATCAGAAAGTTTTAACCCTTTAGCGACCACACGCCTTGATTTCAATGCGGACCCCGCTGACGGACCTTTCTGACCACCTATGTCGATTTCAATGCGTTTTTCTTTTTACGCCGTACAGAACTTTTCCATCATATTCATTGTTAGTGGATAGGTTGTCAAACACAGATGTCGCGTCAGACGCTGACTCTGAAGAACTCTATTCTGCATTTAGAAATGTGCAAAGAACCCTTCCTCCAACGATCTCATTAACTCGTAATTTGACTACTAATCGATTGTTATTTAATTTTCAACCACTATAATGAAATGAAGTTATCGTATAGAATATGCAGGACGAAAAATATACAAGCAGGCTCCACAGACTCGCGGTGGTCTACCGATGTATCGAATCAGTCCTACTATCCTCGCAGACAAGTCTGGTACCAAATTTGTCGACCCCGTAGGGATGGAAGGCTTGGTGGGCCATGACTACGGAGATCGATTCCACATGTGTGTTGCAGGGCACCTCTGACCACTGCGCTACACGCGCCGTTTTGGCAGCATGTCCATAATAGGCGAAAATTAGGCATGGTCTCCAAATGGTTATATAACCCCTTATAACACTCATCGCAGTCTATAGAGAAACCCGAACCGTCGCGACCACAGGACGTGTTCTACGGTTGTGGCGGTTCAGTTTGTTCACAAAATGAAGAAGTTTCAAAGAATTCAATCAATGATGGAAAACATGAAGAATACGTAGTGTATAGAACGATACAACGTCTGTCCCAACACAACGCTTTTTTCAAAGTAAACCACTACAAGTACACGTGAACGGACACCATGTGCTCCATAAAACATTCATATCGACATTAATCAATATCATGCTTAGCACATCTTAGATATATAAAGTCATGGAAAAAAGAATAAGCCTTTACCCATAATCATAGAAGAAAACAGCCGCAGAAAAAGGGAGTGGTGCAGCGCTGAAAAGTTGACTGAGTCACATAAGTGAGCAACGTATACACTGAGCTATAGAATAGAAATACGTCTAACTGGGACACGAGTACCAAGATTTCAAGTGACACCAGGCCGAATGAAAAATCATTCTAGTTGGGTTAAGATCATACATACATAGCCCTTGATTTATCGCACTGCCGTGGCAAGGGTTTGGTGCTAAGAAGATGGTTAATCACGCCGCTCAAAAGCATTAAGGAGCAATCTACATTAGTCATGATAACCCCGCCCACACGTCATACGCCTAGTCGCTAAAAGCAGTAAAAAAAAAAAAATAAAGGACTCCAATCAAAAACTCAGCTACTCCTCTTCTATAACCCTCAAACAAACGGAGCTCACAAAGTAAGTCTGGCAAGCGACAAGGAGAAACGGAGATCACCAGAAACAATAGTTAACATAAAAAATAGCGATTGATTAGATGCAGTCTAAGACTAGCAGGCTTAACAATCAGAGCATATATGTGCCGACCGTAACGTGAGTTAGTTCTAATAAACACGTGCTTTGAAGCAAATAAAAACTGAGAAATGAAAATGTGTACATAAATCGCGAAGAAAAACCCTATTCACTTTGAGACATAGTGATAGAAATGGTGGCAGTGTTGAACAAAGTCTGACAATCATACACACCTGGAAGAACACACAGCAAGATAATATAGTAAAACACGAGACTACCAACAAGAGACAGAGATGAACTCAAGATTAATCAACTATGCAACGTAAATATTTACACCATAAAATACACTACATTCTTCGAAAAAAAAAGAGTGACAGTTTGCCAACAGCATCATATGCCCAAACTGTTAAACGGTATCATCTGAAAGTTAAAAACATTACGACCAAGAATTAAAGACAGAAAAAATATTCTTGCGTTTTGTCACAAAGAAAACGATGGTAAGAATTAGAACGAAAGCTCACCATGGAACCACCACCGCGTCTTGCTAGGATTTTTATTACAAGTACGAACATAGAGTGCGTTATCCGGTGGTCGTTTCTGAAACAAAGAATGATTTCATAGATCAGAAAGATTACCCACTTGGATACTTGGATGACCCATCTTCGCTGGTTGAACTGGTCCCAGCATAAATTCCATTCTTTGGAAGTTTTACTGGCTTAGCTTTTGTGATTCCCTGGAGTCCCTAGACCGGCGTAGCCAAATCTGCTCCAGATCGTCACTACTCCAGGCAGTCGCCACCTTTGTGGATCAGAATGAGATTTGCCACTATGCAACTAGCCTAATACCAGGACGGTGGCGGATCCTTATATTGGCTTACTCTAAGCTGTGCTTCCTGATGGAAACGCTGGACTCCTTCTCAGCTTGGGAGCCTTTGCTGACTTTGCTGAGAGGATGAATCTCCCCGCTGTAAATACCCACCGATAGTCAGGAACACCTCCCAGTCACGATGAGGCGGTAAACCGTTGGTAGGATATCAGGAAGATTATCTTACACATGCAAATTGATATTCGTTATTTGTATGTCTTCCGCATTATGCATCGAATTTGTTAAATTCAAAAAATACTCTACCTTCTCTCTGGCAGACGATAACATGGAAAGAATAGAAAGACAAACTGCTTGCACACTCAAAGCTGGTGTCCAATCTTCTGACAAAATCGATAAACAAATGTGACCATTTGAGTAGACATGTGGGTGTACAGGTATATTATCACCCACAAACATCACCTAAAAATAAATTTATAACATATTAAAAAAATAATCTATAAAAGGTTTAAATTGCATACTTCGGGTGAGTTGAATGGATATTGGTGAGTGAACCGAAACTGAAGAGAGAATTTTTCACCTTCGTACAATGTTCCCGCAGCTCCAATAACATCCACCCGCCATTGTCTAAACGAATTAATGATTCGAATGCCAACCGACAAAGTAAGCAACCGTCATCACTGATTGCGATGACCTCAGTATAATTTCCACTTCGATATTTTGTTGGTTTAGTCGTGGTGGTACCCAGGAGTCACGAGGTCAGCCTAGCCAAAATTTGCCCAGGTCGTCACCATCACAGGCACTCGCAACCTTTGTTGAACGGAGAGAGATTTGCCACCGTGCTAGTAGTTTGATACCAGGACGATGGTGGATAGTAGTACTAGTACTAGATAGTAGTATAGATAGTAGTTTTCTCTTAGCTGGGCTTCCTGATTGAAACGCAGAACTCCATCTCCTCGGCTTGAGAGACCCTGCTAGGGGATGAATTCTTCCGCTGTAAACTGCAGCCCGACACCCAGGAACATCTAACAACCACGATGAGGAGGTAAATTGATGGGAGGATGTAAGGAAGTAATGATTTTAAAAAGCTGACCAACAAAAAACATCGAGCTTTTCCATGCAGCTATTCTATGACCATTTTTGTTTGCTTGGACGGATGATGATTTTCACTGAGATTTGAGATATTTAGACAACAACCAACTCCCTAACACGGACGCTTAACCAGACGTAGACCCAGTGAACTGATTCACACACCTAATAAAAAAAAACAACGGTTTTCAGAATAATTCATTTGTCTCGCTAAAGACTGGTGCTTTGGCGCTAGTTATATTCAAACGATAGCTTTCCCAGCATGGATGTTTTACTAGATGAAGGCCAAGTAGATTGTTCCATACATTTCATTAATTGGAAAAAAATGACAGCTTTCAGATTAGTTCAGTAGTTCCGCCATAAATTGGCGTTAGTGAGGAGGGAACTGTGACGTATTCGATGGTCACAGTAAGAAAGACGGGTGTATTAACATGTCTTTGTTGCACCAGTACAACGGTCAAGCAATGATTCCATGCAATCTGCAGCGGTTACGTACCATTGATTATTTCTAACAAGGGGAAATAAAGATCCTATTTGGTGAGCAGAGTGACCTGTACGAGGTCATATAACAATTACTGCACAGAAGGACCTGATTATACGTTATTCCATAGGGTTGCTTCACAAAATTTTATTGGGACCTAATATGGAGATTATTCTATTGTAGCAACTTTCCGACATATCACGCATAAAGAAAGCCACTCAATCCCTCGCCAAATTCATTTTCTAAATTAAAAGAGCAGCAGAACTTCTGAATGCCTGTAACTGGCATTCTATTTGCACCTCATCGATAAAAGCTACGATTTACAATAAAGACGGTTGTGGAAAGCCTTGCATTTGGGCTCACTAATGAACAATGTGCACATTTGCTTCAATGAAAGCCAAACAACAGGGTTATCGGCAATTGGGCTTACTCATTTTTACTTGAAACCATAGTTAGGAACTCACTTTAGGTCTGCACTAGCGGTGTCCTTATTAACGACGATACCGGTCGGCGGTTCCGTTGACAGTTGCTGGAGCTCTTTCATAAGACGACGACTACTTGCATCCAGTGACATTACAGAAGTACAAACTAAATAAGTTACAAAATAAAAACCCTCGCGGAAAGAGCTTATTTCAAAGATTGTTCTGAATGTGGAAGAACCTTCATAACACCAACCTCGTGTCGGTGCTGTACGATGAAAGACTTCACACCGCCAACGACGTAAACGTCTCCTTACGCTAGAACGTAGGTGTTCATAAAATGAACGACCAATCAATTAAATGCGCTTTAACTCCAGACGAAACAAGTAAACAAATAGACCGATACGGATCGATCAATGATGAATACGACATCAAGACACAAATAACAACACACTATCGATTATACTTGTAAAAATTAAGCATAACGTTAGTATAGGACCTTGTCAAATAGGAATACGTGACAAATTACACTTTGTCATCTAAGATTACAACACACCTATCGATTGAATCACATTGCAATCACATGCGAAATGTGTAGAGCTGCTTGAACTCGCCCATGGTAGACATACACTACTACCTGCAGTTGTTTTTTCTCTCACAAAGGCGATTTTATCAGTCATCGATCGATCATAGTATCGATCAAGTGGACCTTTATGAACGAGAACTTCAATTCGTAATCAATGAAACGTAACTATCGCCTGATTCCTGGTTAAGAGGAAGAAACGATAATGATGTCGAAAGAATAACATCCCCGTCGTAAAGAACATTGATTAAAAAATGATTGAGACAACCTTTCTTACTTACTTTACAAAGCTCATTATAAACAGACCAACCTTAACTATACAAAAAGCCTATAGCTTTGTATCCATGCTTTACAACACCGTAATTTATCTTATGAGATAAAAACCAGATCTTATCAGATCAGGTATCTTATGGATAAAACGCCTAGACCGAAGACATTATCGAAGAAGCCATAAGAATGAATCAGTTCTGAACCCAGAATTCTAATATCATTCATGTGCTGAAACTCAATCGACGACCGTACTCTTACGTACATCTTTGAGATATAAACTTCAAAAAGAATTCTAGACTAAAGCTCAGTCCTATGAAAACCCTAACCATAAGCATACAATGAAAAAAAATCTTAGTAGTAATACTAAAAATACTAAGTAGGGAAACGAAATGAGAAGTGAGATATAAAGAGCTTCTCTGAATCTGGATCT